>JAHHZJ010003296.1:0-28873 GCA_021437245.1 Aegilops speltoides
ACAGGTATTAGGTACCTACACAAGTTGGCAATACCGTTTACGGAAGAACACTTGTGGCTACAAAGCGTCTAGTGTTATGGGTGATTATAAAGATCTTCATAGAATATTAAGACCAAGTAGGCATCCATGTCGGTGCTATTGGTTAGTTGATCCGATGGAATGGTTTTAGGTCATGTCTCGGTAGTTCTCGAACCGTAGGGTCCTGCACAATGTTTCAATGACGGTTTTATTATGAGTTTATGAGTTTTGACTGTAAAGCTGAATACTAGTTTGTTGATCCGCGATATCTCGACGGACTATCGATGACAAAGGAACAAGTATGTTGTTATGGTTTGACCGAATAAAGATCTGCATAGAATATGTGAAGACCAATATGTTGGCATCCATGTCGCTATTGGTTATTGATCGAGAATGGTTTTAGGTCATGTCTCGTAGTTCTCGGAACCCGGGGTCTAGCTACATGTTTCAATGACGGTTTTATTATGAGTTTATGAGTTTTGATGTCGAAGTTTGTTGGTCCGGATGTGATCACGGACATGGCGGAGTCTCGAATAGTGAGACATAAAGATTGATATATTGGAAGCCTATGTTTGGACATCGGAATGGTTGGTGAAATCGGCATTTCTAGATGCGGGAGGTTCGGAACCCCCCAGGGGGTTAATACCTACATGGGCCAAGAGGAAGAGGAAGGAGCAAGGAGGGGCGCCTCCCTCCTAGTCGAATAGGACAAGGGAAGGTGGCGCCCCTTTCCTTCCCTCCTCCTCTCTTCCCCTTCTCCACTCCAACTTGGAAGGAGTCCTACTCCGTGGAGTAGGACTCCCCCGCGTCCCTTAGGCGGCCTCCTCTCCGGCTCCTTTATGAGGCGGAGGGCACCCATGACACACAGTTGATCTCGGATCGTTCCTTGCGTGTCGGTGCCCTTCACCATATTCCACCTCGGTCATATGCGCGAGTTTAGGTGAAGCCTGCGCGGTAGAACATCATCATCGTCCTGCAGTCGATTGGGGAACTCATCTCGAGCTTCGGCTGACGGCGCGGAGATCTCATCGATAAGCGGGTAACGTGAGACTCACTGCGTTCGATGCTTGGATCGTCGGATCATGAAGCGTGACTGACATCACAGCGTTGTGATAGCGCTTCGTCAAGGTCTCGGTACGATGGGCGAACATCTCCTCCGTTGCTATGCCATCCATGTACGCGAAGAAGACTCTTCGGTGATCGATGCGACTGTCAGCGATGATTCGTGCACGTACTTCGTAATGAGTAGCGGAAAGGAGGGAGGAGGAGGCGACCCTAGGAGAGGCGGCCAGAATCTCTCCAGGGGTAGGATTCCTTCTTTCTAGTCCAACTAGGTCAAGGGAAAGAAGGAAAGTGGAGAAGGAAGGAAGAGGGGCGCGCCCAAACCCTTTGTCCAATTGGACTGGGCTTGGGAGGGCAGCGCCTCCTCGGCTCCTTCCACTAAAGCCCATTAAGGCCCAATACTCTTCCCGTATTCCCGTAACTCCCGGTACTCGAAAAATACCGAATCACTCGGAACCTTTCCGAACTCCAAATATAGTCGTACAATATATCGATCTTTACGTCTCGACCATTTGAGACTCCTCGTCATGTCCCGATCTCATCCGGGACTCGAACTCCTTGGTACATCAAAACTCATAAACTCATAATATAAGCATCGCAAACCTTAGCGTGCGGACCTACGGGTTAGAACTATGTAGACATGACCTAGAACTATTCTCGGTCAATAACCAATAGCGGATCTCTAGATGCCCATCATTGCTCCTACATATTCTCGAGATCTTTATCGACTGTCATAACCGCATGAACAACATCGTTGTTCCTTATGTCATTGTATGTTACTTGCAGAGATTCGATCGTCGGTATCAATACCTAGTTCAACATCATCGTCGACACAAGTCTCAGTTTACTGATTACAGTAATGCATCATCCGTAACCAACTCATTGGTTAACATTGCTTACAAGGCTTATAATGATGTGCATTACGAGAGACTGCAAGATACACTCTCCAGAGCAATCGGATGACAAAACCTAATCTCGAAATCGCACTCAACATGACCTTGGACACTGTAGTACTCCTTTATAATCACCCGATTCATATGTGACGTTTGTAGTACCAAAGTGCATTCCTCGATTGCAGGGTTGCATAATCTCATAGTTTACAGGAACATATAAGTTATGAAAGCAATAGCAACATACTAAATGATCGTGTCTTAAGCTAGCGGAATGGGTCAAGTCAATCACATCATTCTCCTAATGAGCGGTTTGATTAGAGTTTTAGTGCAAGTTGTGGTCGAGGAAGGAGGCTGACTAATCGGAGGTGGCATAGTATCTGACCTAGTTGGACTGAAGGTAGGGATCGGCATTTCTGTCTGAGTTCAACCCCAGGGTTATAGCCAATGGGCAGAGGAAAGGGAAGAGCAAGGAGGGGCACCCCCCCAGTGAATGGACAGGAAGGCGCCCCCTCCCTTTGCTCCCTGATTCCCCTTCAGCTCACTGGAAGGACCTCCTGGGAGGACTCACCTGTCGGCACGGAAGGCCCCCGCTCCTTTAGAGGGCCCATAACTCTTCACCGGATGTATTCCTTCGTCCCTCCAACATTTCCAGGTACTACGGAAGATTAGGGAACCTGCGGAGGAAACTCATCCGAGCGGTCTGATCGTCATCGATAGAGGGGGCTTGAGTCGGCTACTCTGACTCTTCGGAGCTGCCGTCATAGCCGCGATCTCTCGGATCTCCGTAGCTCTACATCGAAAAGCTATGGAAGCCAACTAGCCAGGGTCTGCGAATCTGCGACGTGAGCCAACGGAGCCAGTCAAGTGGATGTGAGCTCTCTCGTACCTCAAGCATACCTCGTTCTATCGTCGAACTAGCCAGGAACTTCGACTCAATAAGCATAACGCATAGTGCTAACTTCGAGTGGACTCCTCCTTACATGATCAAGAAAGAGCAAATGAACTGAGGCCTCAAACCCTTGTCTGATTGCGATTTAGAATCGTGGGATCGGTGTCAACTTACATCGGCGTAACCATTTCGACTAGCTCTTTGTCACCTCCATATCGAAAACATATCCTTAGTCCTTTTCGGTATTTCGGGATGTTCTTGACCGCTGTCGATGATCCACTCTGGATTACTTTGGTACCTTCTGCCAAGCTTATTGCTAACATCGTCGGGCACTGGTACACAGCATTGCATACATGATAGAGCCTATGGCTGAAGCATAGGGAACATCTTTCATTTTCTCTCTATCTTCTGTTGTGGTCGGGCATTGAGTTTGACTCAAATTCACACCTTGTAGCACGGGCAAGAACCCTTTCTTTGCCTGATCCATTTTGAATTTTTTTCAAAATTTTGTCAAGGTATGTGCTTTGTGAAAGTCCTATTAAGCGTCTTGATCTATCTCTATAGATCTTGATGCCCAATATGTAAGCAGCTTTACGAGGTCTTTCATTGAAAACTTTTATTCAAGTATCCTTTATGCTATCCGGAAGTTCTATATCATTTCCAATTAATAATATGTCATCTACATATAAAATCAGAAATGCTCTGAGCTCCACTCACTTTCTTGTAAATCGAGGCTTCTCCAAAAGTGCATATAAAACCATATCTTTGATCACACTATCAAAGCGTTTATTCCAACTCGAGATGCTTGCACCAGTCCATAAATGGATTCTTTGGAGCTTGCACACTTTATTAGCACCTTTTGGATCAACAAAACCTTGGTTGCATCATATACAACTCTTCTTCTAGAAATCCATTCAAGAATGCAGTTTTGACATCCATTTGCCAAATTTCATAATCATGAAATGCAGCAATAGCTAACATGATTGAGACGAGACTTAAGCATCGCTTCTGGTGAAAAGTCTCATCATAGTCAACCCCTTGAACTTGTTTAAAACCTTCGCAACAAGTCAAGCTTTATAAACGATTACATTACCATCAGCGTCGGTTAGGGAGTCTGGACTAGGGGGTGTCGGATAGCGGGCTATCAATATCCGCGGACTCCCATACTACAAAGATAGAAGATTGAAGACTCGGCTCGTGTCGGGAAGGTACTTTCCTTGGCGTGGAAGGCAAGCTTGCAATCTGGATATGTAGATCTCCTATCATTGTAACCGACTCTGTGTAATCCTAGCCTCTCGGTGTCTATATAAACGGAGGGCCTTAGTCCGTGGGGCGAACATTACATCTCAACAATCATACCATAGGCTAGCTTCTAGGGTTTAGCCTCCTTGATCTCGTGGTAGATGTACTCTTGTACTACCCATATCATCAATATTAATCAAGCGGGACATAGGGTTTTACCTCCATCGAGAGGGCCGAACACAGGTAAAAACATTGTGTCCCTCGTCTCTTGTTACCATCCGCCTAGGCGTACGATTCGGGACCCCCTACCGAGATCCGCGGTTTGACACCGACATTGGTGCTTTCATTGAGAGTTCCTCGTATGCGTCGCCGATAGGCGGATGCCTTTACCCATCTTCAAAAGGCGGTGTTTTTCGCGGAGGGGCCTTGGCCGCCGGCGAACAATCGGCTTGGTGGCTTTCTTATGACCGCTGTGTCGGCGCCGCTTGGCAATGACTTCTCAAGTCGTCGGAAGCAATCTTAGCGTCGACCCTAAAGCTGCCGAGCAGTTAGATCAATTGA
This sequence comes from Aegilops speltoides, assembly GCA_021437245.1. Classification (NCBI taxonomy): domain Eukaryota; kingdom Viridiplantae; phylum Streptophyta; class Magnoliopsida; order Poales; family Poaceae; genus Aegilops; species Aegilops speltoides. The sequence continues at coordinate 4,666 of JAHHZJ010003296.1, forward strand.
GCTCTGTGCATTAGCGAACTCTTGGATCGCATCACCATACAGGAGTTGCTACGGACTACAATCAGATCGGGCTTAAAACCGATCTGAGAGAGATTAACTCTCCCCAGGCTACCCACCACGTCGAAGTGGTAGAGGAACAACTCGGCAATCCTTTGCCAGTGTTGAAAACAATCCGTGTCGGATTCCCGAACCCTCCATGCGGATTCAGCGGAGGGGCGGACTCTGATCAAGCATTGAACCTAAAATCATCGTCGCTCCGGACTCATTGGGTGTCTCCGGCAAATCAAGCTCCAATTGGAAGCCCCTCGGCCTTTGAGCCCAAAGATGGGCAGGGATCGGTTTATTCCACCACCCGCCCGGACATATCGACCTATCTCTAATTCGGCAAGAGCCTTGAAACAGTACATCATTCTTGGGCGATTCTTCCTAGTTATGGACATGATAAAGGACTGCTGAGAGGAAAGCATAATTTCAATCTTACGTAATAGCTGCGGACAAGGGAATCTGAGCGCCATTGATGTCATGCAAGATTACGCGCTTTACCGATCTGGCGTCCATAGTCTTGAAATCTTGCGCAATGGAGAGTTTCGGAAAACTGAAAACCAATTTTGGGATAATCCATTTAAACCCAGTCCATGATAAAGGCACCTCACAATCAGGCCCCGGATGCAAAAACAAAAAGCAAAAACCCGGCAAGGAAGCGGAACCGTCTTTGGAGGGATGGCTCAATGGACCTGTAAACTTCATAGTGCGAGAGGGCTGTCCCAACACATAGCCTTGAGCATGTTGGATATTACGGCAGGTGGCCAAAAGTGGCAAGAGCTTCTAGCTCGGAAACCACTCCAACAATACCGGCCGCAGTATCAACAGTCTTGAGACTTTCGCATCAAATAATATCGCAGCGAACAATCCATGAACTTCGCGAAGTCTACCAAGTAGCAGGAAATCCATGGGTAACACAGCTATTACCTTGGCGCCCGGCAGACAGCCCATCTCGAACTACGAGCCCGGCCGCCTGGTACTTAGTCCCATAGTGGGCGGCTTCGGTGACAAAAGTCCTCATGGGCGGCGGCGCGGACTAAACCTCATTTATGAGAAACCTGCGGAAAATGGAAATCGATTGGAGCCGTATTGGCGAAGCAGCACAACCTTGGAGAAATAATCCCTAGCAGGAAGCGCTGCCGGAAAAATCACACTCGATGTGGTGTTCGGCTCTCCGGACAATTACAGATCGAAGAAATCACGTTCGGTGGCCCCGTTCAGCAGCGGCTATCCGCCATATTAGGGCGAGAGGCATTCACAATTTTCAAGCAATACCTCATTACGGGTACATGAAGCTCAAAATGCTTGGGCCGGTGGAATAATCACTCTCGTTAGTGATCCGGATATAGCACTCAGCGCCGAAAACAAGACAGCCGCACTAGCCCTCGAGGCACTATCCAAAGCCTTAGCGGCGAGAGGAACTCACCGGCGCTCGCTCTCACGGTAAGCAGGGGCGATGTGATACTTGATAAAAGATCCAAGTCCACCTCCTTCAAACCAGCGAGGCGAGACAATAAAATTTCAGGTCCACCCAACGGACCCAACAAAGACGGCTTCCATTGGGGCACAGTTGAACCCCGAAGTTGACGCCGCACTGCGAAAACTCCTTCAGGAAAATTGGGACATCTTTGCCTGGCATCCCTCGGACATGCCCGGAATCCCTCGTAGGTTGGCGAACACAGCCTAAACATCCTAAAGGTTTAAGCCAGTCAAACAGGCTCTTGACGATTTTCGAGCCCAAAAGACAAGCAATGGGAGAAGAGCTAGCCAAGTTATTGAAGCGGATTCATTAGAGATATCAAACATCGGATGGCTAGCAAATCTGGTGATGGTACCAAGAAGGATAAATCTGGCGTCTTTGTGTGCGACTTCAAAGACCTCAATAAGGCTTGCCCAAAGGATCCTTTCCCCTCCCCGCATCGATCAAATTATCGATGCCGCGGTGAGACCACGATTAGTTGTGCTTCACGGATGCATACTCGGCTATCATCAAATCAAGATGGCGAGCGAATCAAGCGCAGCGGCATTCATCACTCCATACGGACCATTACGCTTCAACACGATGCCCTTCGGACTTAAAAGCGCCGGCGCAACATATCAGCGCATGATTCAAACATATACGGCCACGGATCGGCAAAGCAGTCAAGGCATCGTGAGCGATGTAGTCGTCAAAACAAAACTCGTCGAAACTTTAGTAGGCGATTTGAGGCTCACATTTGACAACCTCGAGCATATGACATCAAGCTGAATCCGGAAAAATGTGTTTTCGGTACCAGCGGAAAAGCTGCTGGGCTTCATCGTATCCGTGAGAGAATTGAAGCAAATCCAGCCAAAATCCGGGCTCATCACGTTGGATATCCCAAAGGACCTCAAGCAAATACAAAATTAACGGGATGCGTGGCAGCTTTAAGCGTTTATCTCCCGTTTAGGAGAAAGGCGTTGCCCATGCTCGCCTCTAAGGCGCACGAACACCAGTGGGCGAATGCACGCCCTTCTGCGGACTCGAAGAAATAAAGGCCATATTGGCAACAAATCCGGTCTTAGCTGCGCCCACTCTGGCGAACCAATGTTGTTATATATCAGCAACACATCAAGTTATAGCGCTGTCCTCGTCGTCGAGCAAGCGGCGAGAGGGCATAAATTCCCTCTTCAAAACCAGTGTATTACGTATCCTTTGTGTTAACCCCTGCAAATCCGCTACCCACACTATCGAGAAGATAGCATCTGCGGTGTTCATGGCGTCTCGGAAGCTCGGCACTACTTTCAAGAGTGTTCGATGGCGGTGGCCTCTGAAGTACCACTCAATGACATTATAAATAACCCGCGATGCAGCGGGCAGGATTGCAAAATGGGCCATTGAGCTCTTGCCATTCGACATAACTTACAGACCTCGACAAGCCATAAAGTTACAAGTTTTGGCTGACTTCATCGCCGAATGGTGAAGCGAACTCCCTAAAATGCGGTGCATACTCAATTGGACTATGCGCCAGCGGTTCCAAAATGCTGGCGGATGGGGCTAGCGTCGTCTTGGCGTCCCCACGGAATCTGATCGATATGTACTTCAAATAATGTACGGACTCCAACAATGCAGCGAATCGAGGCCCTATTACATGGTGTCCGGATGGCGGTCTCCATAGGCATTCAACGCCTAGAGGTGCGTGAGGATTCAAACCTTGCAATATCCCAAATAAATGGAGACTTGACGCCAGGATCCGAAAATGGCAGCATATCACAATGCTGTCACGAAAATGTCAGCTTCGGTTTGAAGGACTCGAATTCCATCACATAGCCGAGATAATAACCAAGCGGCGGCGTCACAGCGCGCGCCGGTGCAGCGTGATGTTGTCCTCAAATATCTTCACAGAGCGGCTCTTCAAGCCATCCGTACTATGGGAAGAGAGTCGGTAGCGATAAACGGAGAAAACCGCACCAACGGTGACTCGGCATATGACATAACACCCTCCGCCCATGATATAATGGCGGTAATCACCGCGTGGACAGAACCTTTCTAGCCTATTTACTTAGGTAGGAACTTCACGAAGACCAAAATGAGGCCCATTGCATAGTCCGTGATCGAAGGCCTACAAGGTCCATGAGGAGAACTTTATAAGAAAAGTACTACGGAGTCCTTCAAAGGTGTATCTCCGAAGAAGAAGGCGAAACCTCTGGCTGAAATCCATGCGGACTAGGTGGACACCACAGCAGCAGCCAGACCTGGTAGGAAAGGCATTCGAGCGAGTTTCTTGGCCCATTGCTTAGGCGGATGCAGGACTTGGTCGGCAATCGTTGGTTGCCGCTCTTTGCTAATCGAGGCATATGCCACCGCCCTCAAACCATACCCATTACGGCGTTCGCGATGCAGGGGCTTGACATGGTCGGACCCCTTAAAGGGAACCCACAAGAAAAAGTACCTATTGGTCATGGTGGATAAGTTCACCAAATGGATAGAGGCCAAACCGGTCAAAGCGGCGAGTCCGGACCAGTGATAGACTTTATATCGGAGGTGGTACACGTCTGAGTCCCCACAGCATCATCACCGACAAGCGGCACGAACTTCACGGCCGATGAGGTCAAGTTATGGTGCAAAAATATGGGCATTAAGCTCTACTATCGTCGATCTATCATCCTCAAACCAGCGGTCAAGTGGAAAGAACAAGCGGTCTAATAATGGCGGCATTAAACCCGATTGGTGAGGTCACTCACCAAATCCGATACCAATGGGTCGAGGAGCTCGACTCCGTACTACTGGGGGCTGCGGACAACGCCTAACCGTACTACGGATTCACACCATTTTTATGGTATCTGGCCTTGAGCGGTGTTGCCTGCGACATTATTCATGACTCACCTCAGTGCGCATGTATGAGAAAGAAAGCCGAGCTGGATTGGCGGGACAGCTTGGACACATTGGAGGAAGAGCGTGGCGTCGCGAAGGCTCGTTCCGCATTCTATCGACGCAGGCGAAGATATCAAAGCGAGAAATGCGGGCCAAGACTTATAACGTTGGCGAACTAGTTCTCGCTTGCGGACAAGAAAAGGACAAGCTCAAGCCGGATGGGAAGGCCCTTCATTATTGATCAAGTCTAACGGCGGACATACCGTCTGAAATCGTCGGACAACCGACTCGAGCCGAACCCATGGAACGCAGCCCGACTCCGACGATTCTACGCCTAGCACCGGACTAAGAGTTCGTCCCTTCCCCGTCCAACCTTTTATATTTCGGCTGTCTTCTATTTCTCTTTTTATCCTTTTTAATTCAACAAGCCCCTCGGGGCCTATTTTCGCATTCTTTGCACTGCGTCACGAGGTGCCATTCGCTTTCGTTATTCCGGGGCTTCTTTTACGAAGCTCAACTATCTGAGTTTATACCCAACACATGTGTCACGCTTCCACATGTACCTTTTACTCGCCATTATATGCATCAATATGACTTAAGTTTTGGCCAAGCTGGGTTGCTGGCTCTGTGCTTACCCCTCGTTCCCGATTGTTCGGCTAGGCGGTAAAGGAGCACCTCTGCGATTATTCTTGCGGGTCGACCGGATGTGTACCTCGGTAGGTGAAGCGAAAGCTAAGCGTTCTTAAGGGAATATTGATCGGTGATTTAAAGATGACTTTTACCTTTTTTCCCATCTGCCCCGGATGTTTTCTGCTCTCTTGGCAGTCCGGACATACACTTTAGGGCATGCCTCCCAGCGAAAGGAACCCTTAACGGGACTATTCTCCTTGGAAGATGTTTCTTACTAACCATGTAATATAACATAACTAGTTGGGCACTTATGCGATAAAGCACTAATGACCCCTCGCTGGTCTCCATGCATACCACGGTTATTTCTTAACCAAAAAGGTATTCGGACACACTGAGACCCTAGGGTCCCGAGTCGAAGCGAAAAGGTCGGCAAAGACAAGCGATCTACCATCCGGCTAGAAGGCATTTCACATGTCATTTTTAAGGATAACATACATTGTCAAGTTTATTGATTGTATTCCTCCTCAATCCCGTCTAACGAGCTGTCTAGCTTACAGTCCGTTAGGAAAATTTAGCAGCCAGTTCTACTGGCTGTACACTAAACTAACGAGGATCTCCTTCCCGTCGGGCCCCACCGGTCCAACCGGCCATATGGTTGGGATCCGCCTTCTTGTACAGCGTCTTCACCATGGCCCAAGCCTCCCTAGCACCTTGTGACAAGCGAGACCTTCCACAAGCAGGCGCTGCCGCCTCCTGAGCTTCCTGCAAGCTCCCGAGGCCCTCGGGCGGGGCGAGGATAGCCATAAAGCTTTGTCTGGCGCCACTCATTGCCTGCCGAACTTCGTTCGAATAGCTGCAATAGTTGGAAGTTGATCACCCATTGATCGGGCATCTCCTCCATGGGATGGCCCGTAAGTATACCTAAGACATATTATGTCAAATTGCTTCCTTGCCGAACTCTTCTTACTTAGAGTTCGCTCAAGCACTACTATAGATGCCGCAGCAAGCCGTTGATTCTCCTTGCGGAGCGGACAGCTCGGCTGTCGCCCTTCAGCTCTTCTCCGAGCTTGGCGTTGGCATCTTGGAGCTTGTTCCTTTCTTGCTGAACTCTGTTCGGCACATTCTCGCCGACCTTTATTTGGCGAAAGTGCTACTGTCCGGATCTTGTTGGCGGCACCTGCGATGTCATTATTAGACTTCGCGTGCATGCCGCTGGCGCTTATATTAATTTATACAAATGTGTTACCGGGAGGGTCTTTCCGTCTCCTCCTGCGGCAGCAAAATCTGACCTCAAGTTGGGCCTTGCAATCTTGCAGCTCCGGGACGATCGGGCATTCTTCTCGTTAAGGGCACGAAATTCCAAATGATCCTTAAATCAGTTCGCATAACTAATTTAAGTCTCGGGGCTCTTGGTGTATACAACCATTAAAATTTCCTTACCGTATGTCTTTAACATCTTTGCTCCGTAGCTCTGGTAAAACCATTTTGAGCAGCCGGAGATCTGGCGTCCCTGCGTTAAAGGCATCCAATGCCTCGGGAAAAACACGCCTCTTGAAAAACTGTCGTGGCGTCTATGATTCATAGCGCTCTCCACCTCGACTTGGTGGCGGACGGTCTGCCGGTATCCTCCGTTGGAGTAGGATCCGGTTAGCGTCTTGCGCTTGCCTCCCCTCGGTCCGGGCTGGGCTGGCTGGTGTTGGTTGGGTCGGCAATTCCTGTGCTTTCATGATCCGCGGCGCTTTCTCTCTATAAAGATCATGAGCACTTAGAAGTTTCCTCGGAACGTTGCTCAAAAAGATCAAACACGAGCTATACCTCTGCGGTGACGTTTCCGCCCGCACGACGCTCCTTTTCCTCCTGCTAGTTCGGACTGACCTCTATAGGTCGGCCGCCACAGGCTCGGCTCCCTGCCGTAATGGCGCTTCCTGCAAGATACCATCGTTCGCGAAGGTCAGAAATAGGCAAGATAAGATAACGATGTCGGACTTGATCGTGGTCACTGGGATGTCGAACTTAGCCGGGGTAGTCGCCGTAATGGCGACAAAGCATTATCAATGCTGAGCTGGTGATACACCCGTCGATTAGCTCCACCTCGATGTCCGGATCCTCTTGGAGGCGGACCCGAGGATCTGCTGGATCCTCGGGTTGTGGAGCAGGACTCACCATGTCCTCCACGGTCGGCGTAGACCTGCCCGAAGGCGTAATGTAAGAAGCTTAAACTTGAAGATCGGGTAAAGGCCCTTTGAGGTGTTAAACACCCATCCTCTGGGGTTGATCATGGAAAACCCCTCCATAGGGTTGAGGCGAAGAAGTCCTCCTTCTCCCCTTATGCAGACGGACAGGATCTTCACGAGATCCTCGGTCGAACCCGACCCTTCTTGGCCGTCTTGGTAACATCGTCCTCCCATTGAAATCCCACATGGGGTGGCCTCTGTATTGCGGCTGCACCCCGCTTGATGCTGCGTCGCCATGACTCAATCATGGTCAAGCGGAATGAGCCATTAATCTTATCCGGCCCATCAAGTAATGGGCGCTCTTGTCTTCCTCCAAGCGGGGGCTCGCGAGCGCCGGTGGCGTTTCTTCAAGGAGCAGCATCAAACTCCGGGAGGCCAATCCGGACTAGGTCGAGCAGCGGGCGTCTACAATATAAAACCACTCGAGGGCGAGTCTTGGGCGCCCTCTTGGGGGGTGCGGATAGGTATCCGGTCAGCGATCGCCATATTTGGCGCCGCCCACTTGATATATGGACCCCTGGTGAGAGCGAGTGCAGGCGAACGACCTCTTCCACAATGCGAAATGGGGCTCGATGCGAGAATAGCTTCGCAAAGAGCTCGTAGCCCGTGATGTGCAGCCTGAGGCGGGCGTGAGGTGGTGGAGCTGGAGTCCATAGAACTTGAGGCCAGCGGAGGAGCGGATGTATTAAATCCAGGCCCCTTATCGAGATAGGGGCCGAAACACACCGCTCCCCTTGTTGGGGCTTAGGGTGTCCTCCGCTGCCTCCCACCTCGATAAGTAACCAGTCCGGCTCGGTTTGGAACCATGAGCGGAGGAAGAAATCCCTCCGTTTGGAGCTTTACTAGCTCATTGTGCGTAATGGAGCACCTCCTCCAATCCTGGCGATGGGCTAGGGCGCGTGAGGAAGAGCAGCGTTAGCGATTCCATGGTGGAATAGATTTGAGGTCGAGGCGCCCGATGGAGTATCTGTGGGAGGAAGGCAGTGCGGTTTGGATCTGGATCCCTGCCCCTTTATGGTAGGCGACCCGCACAATTAGGGGTGAAATGTAAAAGACACCTGGCTTTTCGCATTAGTGCGGCAGCGTGGAAGAGGGCAATAATTTGGCGTAGAAGCCAAGGAACACGATATTCAAGATGAAGCAAAAGTCTTTGTTAATTTGGTACATGGAATTTGAAAGGAGAACCGCCTTGCAGCGCGAAGACTACAAACACGCTGGACTTATCGTCATTGAAGCCTGGTTAGGGGCTCTTGAGGAGTCCTAGACTAGGGGTGTCGGATTGCGGACTATCAATATCCATGAGACTCCCATACTACGAAGATAGAAGATTGAAGACTCGGCTCGTGTCAGGAAGGTACTTTCCTTGGCGTGGAAGGCAAGCTTGCATCTGGATATGTAGATCTCCTATCATTGTAACCGACTCTGTGTAATCCTAGCCTCTCCGGTGTCTATATAAACCGGAGGGCCTTAGTCCATAGGACGAACATTACATCTCAACAATCATATCATAGGCTAGCTTCTAGGGTTTAGCCTCCTTGATCTCGTGGTAGATCTACTCTTGTACTACCCATACCATCAATATTAATCAAGCAGGACGTAGCGTTTTACCTCCATCGAGAGGGCCCGAACCTGGGTAAAAACATTGTGTCCCTCATCTCTTGTTACCATCCGCCTAGACCACAGTTCGGGACCCGCTACCCGAGATCCGCCGGTTTTGACACCGACAGTCAGTCTTCTTCTTAAAGATCCATTTATTCTCAATGGCTTGCCGATCAACGGGCAAGTCAACCAAAGTCCATACTTTGTTTTCATACATGGATCCCATCTCAGATTTCATGGCCTCTAGCCATTTTGCGGAATCTGGGCTCATCATCGCTTCCTCATAGTTCGTAGGTTCATCATGGTCAAGTAACATGACTTCCAGAATAGGATTACCGTACCACTGCAGTGCGGATCTTACTCTAGTAGACCTATGAGGTTCATAGAAACTTGATCTGAAGTTTCATGATCAATATCATTAGCTTCCTTACTAATTGGTGTAGTTATCACGGGGAACCGGTTCTTGTGATGAACTACTTTCAATAAGGGAGTAGATCTGATTACCTCATCAAGTTCTACTTTCCTCCCTCACTTCTTTCGAGAGAAACTCCTTCTCTAGAAAGGATCCGATTTAAGCGAAAATCTTGCCTTTAGATCTGTGATAGAAGGTGTACCCAATAGTTTCTTTTGGGTATCCTATGAAGACACATTTCTCCGATTTGGGTTTGAGCTTATCTAGTTGAAGTTTTTTCACATAAGCATCGCATGCCCCAAACTTTAAGAAAGCGACAACTTTGGTTCTTTGCCAAACCATAGTTCATAAGGTGTCGTCTTAGCAGTTTTGATGGTGCCCTATTTAGCGTGAATCGGCCGTCTCTAAAGCATAATCCCCAAAATGATAGCGGTAAATCAGTAAGAGACATCATAGATCGCACCATATCGATGAAAGTACTATTACGACGTTCGGACACACCATTTTGTTGTGGTGTTCGAATTGGCGTGATTCTTGAAACTATTCCGCATTGTTTCAAGTGCAGACCAAACTCGTAACTCAAATATTCTCCTCCACGATCAGATCGTAGAAACTTTATTTTCTTATTACGATGATTTTCCACTTCACTCTGAAATTCTTTGAACTTTTCAAATGTTTGGACTTGTGTTTCATTAAGTAGATATACCCATATCTGCTCAAATCATCTGTGAAGGTGAGAAAATAACGATTTCACATGACCTCAACATCCATTGGACCACAAACATCGGTATGTATGATTTCCAACAAATCAGTTGCTCGCTCCATAGTTCGGAGAAGCGGCGTTTTAGTCATCTTGCCCATAAGGCCACGGTTTGCAAGTACCAAGTGATTCATAATCAAGTGATTCCAAAAGTCCATCAGTATGGAGTTTCTTCATGCGCTTTACACCAACATGACCTAAACGGCAGTGCCACAAATAAGTTGCACTATCGTTATCAACTCTGCATCTTTTGGTTTCAACACTATGAATATGAGATTCAATAAAAATAGACCACTCTTCAAGGGTGCATAACCATAAAAGATATTACTCATATAAATAGAACAACCATTATTCACTGATTTAAATGAATAACCGTCTCACATCAAACAAGATCCAGATATAATGTTCATGCTCAATGCTGGCACCAAATAACAATTATTTAGGTCTAAAAATAATCCCGATGGTAGATGTAGAGGTAGCGTGCCGACTGCGATCACATCGACTTTGGAACCATTTCCCACGCGCGTCGTTACCTCGTCCTTAGCCAATTTTTGCTTAATCCGTAGTCCCTGTTTCAAGTTGCAAATATTAGCAACAGAACCAGTATCAAATACCCAGGTGCTACTGCGAGCATTAGTAAGGTACACATCAATAACATGTATATCACATATACCTTTGTTCACTTTGCCATCCTTCTTATCCGCCAAATACTTGGGGCAGTTCCGCTTCGGTGTCGGTCGCTTGCGGTAAAGCACTCAGTTTCAGGCTTAGGTCATGTAGTACCGGACAATCGAGCACATGCTCACTAGTTGAGCGATTCTCCTCCATCTTTTAGCTATAGAACTTGTTGGAACTTCATATCTCTCAACTTGGGTATTTGCTTGAAATATTAACTTCAATTCTGGAACATCTCATATAGTCCATGCGTTCAAAACATCTTTGAAGTCGATTCTAAGCCATAAAGCATGGTGCACAAAACTATCAAGTAGTCATCATATTGAGCTAATAGCGTTCATAACGTCGCATCTGCTCTGCAATAGGTCTATCACCTAGCGGTGCATTAGGACATAATTCTTACGTGCGGCAATGAGGATAAACCTCAGATCACGGATCCAATCCGCATCATTGCTACTAACATCTTTCAACATAATTTTCTCTAGGAACATATCAAAATAAACATATGAAAGCAACAACGCAAGCTATTGATCTACAACATAATTTGCAAAATACTATCGGGACTAAGTTCATGATAAATTTAAGTTCAATTAATCATATTACTTAGAACTCCCACTTAGAGCGAGACATCTCTCTAGTCATCTAAGTGATCACGTGATCCAAATCAACTAAACCATGTCCGATCATCACGTGAGATGGAGTAGTTTTCAATAGTGAACATCACTATGTTGATCATATCTACTATATGATTCACGCTCGACCTTTCGGTCTCCGTGTTCGAGGCCATATCTGTATATGCTAGGCTCGTCAAGTATAACTTAGTATTCTGCGTGTGCAAGCTGTTTTGCACCGTTGTATTTGAGCGTAGAGCCTATCACACCGATCATCACGTGGTGTCTCGGCCACGAAGAACTATCATAGCGGTGCATACTCGGGAGAACACTTCTTGATAATTAGTGAGAGATCATCTTAAAATGCTACCGTCAAACAAAACATAATAAGATGTATAAGAGATAAACATCATATGCAATCAAAATATGTGACATGATATGGCCATGATCATCTTGCACCTTTGATCTCCATCTCCAAAGTACTATCATGATCTCTATTGTCACAAGCGGCGACACCATGATATTCATCATCTTGATCTATATCAATATGTCATCACATGGTCGTCTCACCAACTATTGCTCTTAGCATAGCGATAAAGTAAAACAATTATTTGGCACTTGCATCTTATGCAACAAAGAGACAATCATAGAGCTTACGCGATGCCCGATAACTTCAACAAAACATGATCATCTCATACAACAACTTATATCTCATCACGTTTGACCATATCACATCACAACATGCCCTGCAAAAACAAGTTAGGCGTCCTCTACTTTGTTGTTGCAAGTTTTACGTATGGCTGCTACGGGCTTAAGCAGAACCAATCTCACCTCGCATCAAAACCACAGCGATAGTTTGTCAAATAGACTCCGTTTAACAGCCGCAGGACGAGGCGTAGCCTCAGTTCAACTAAAGTTGGAGAAGCCGACACCGCGAGCCACACGTGTGCAAAGCGCGTCGGTAGAACCAGTCTCGCGTGGCGCGTCTGGCGTAATGTCGGTCAGGCGCTTCATCCAACAATACTGTCTAACAAAGTATGACATGCTGGTGGCGATTATGACTTATATAGTCCACAACTCACTTGTGTTCTACTCGTGCATATAACATCAGCGCATAAAACCTGGGCTCGGATGCCCTTTGTTGGGGAGCGTAGTAATTTCAAAAATTACCTACGCTACGCCAAGATCATGGTGATGATATAGCGAGGGAGAGATGTGTGTCTCGTACCCTCGTGGGCCGTGGCGGAAGCATTATGACAACGCGGTTGATGTAGTCGTGCGTCTTCACGATCCGACCGATCCAAGCACCGAGCGTCACGGAGCCTCGAGTTCAGCACCGTTTAGCTCGATGGCGTACCTCGAACTCCGATCCAGCCGAGTGTCGAGGGAGAGTTCCGTCGACCGCGACGGCGTGGTGACAATCTTGATATTCTACGGTGGCTGGGCTTCGCCTAAGCCGTGACGATATGACCGAGGTGGAATATGGTGGAAGGGCACCGCACACGGCTAAGGCGATCCGTAGATCAACTTGTGTGTCTATGGGGTGCCCCATGCCCGTATATAAGGAGGGAGGGAGGAGGCCCGGCCCTAGGAGGAGGCACGCCAAGGGGTCCTACTCCCACCGGGAGTTGGATTCCTTCTTTCCTAGTCCAACTAGGTCAGGGGAAAGAAGGGAAGTGGAGAAGGGAGGAAGAGGGGGCGCCCCAAACCCTTTGTCCAATTCGGACTGGGCTTGGGAGGCAGCGCGCCTCCTCCTCGCTCCTTCCACTAAAACCCATTAAGGCCCAATACTCTTCCCGTATTCCCGTAACTCCCGGTACTCGAAAAATACCGAATCACTCGGAACCTTTCCGAACTCGAATATAGTCGTCAATATATCGATCTTTACGTCTCGACCATTTGAGACTCCTCGTCATGTCCCGATCTCATCCGGGACTCGAACTCCTTCGGTACATCAAAACTTATAAACTCATAATATAAGCATCGCCGAAACCTTAAGCGTGCGGACCCTACGGGTTCGAGAACTATGTAGACATGACCTAGAACTATTCTCGGTCAATAACCAATAGCGGGACCTGGATGCCCATATTGGCTCCTACATATTCTCGAAGATCTTTATCGGTCAAACCGCATAACAACATCGTTGTTCCCTTTGTCATCGGTATGTTACTTGCTAGAGATTGATCGTCGGTATCAATACCTAGTTCAATCTCGTCACGGCAAATCTCTTTACTAGATTACGTAATGCATCATCCGTAACCAACTCATTGGTTACATTGCTTGAGCTTATAATGATGTGCATTACCGAGAGAGCCAGAGATACCTCTCCGACAATCGGAGTGACAAAACCTAATCTCGAAATCGCCAACTCAACATGTACCTTCGGAGACACCTGTAGTACTCCTTTATAATCACCCAGTTATGTTGTGACGTTTGGTAGTACCCAAAGTGTTCCTCCGTGGCAGGAGTTGCATAATCTCATAATTCTAGGAACATGTATAAGTTATGAAGAAAGCAATAGCAATATACTAAGCGATCCGATTGCTAAGCTAGCGGAATGGGTCAAGTCAATCACATCATTCTCATAATGATGTGATCCAGATTAATCAAATGACAACTCTTTTGTCCATGGCTAGAAACCTAACCATCTCGATAAGCGAGCTAGTCAGTAGAGGCATACTAGTGACACTATGTTTGTCTATGTATTCACACATGTATTATGTTTCGGTTAATACAATTCTAGCATGAATAATAAACATTTATCATGAAATAAGGAAATAAATAATAACTTTATTATTGCCTCTAGGGCATATTTCCTTCTGGCGTGAATCATATAGTAGATATGATCAACATAGTGATGTTCACCATTGAAAACTACTCCATCTCATGTGATGATTGGTTATGGTTTAGTTGATTTGGATCACGTGATCACTTAGATGACTAGAGATGTCCGTCTAAGTGGGAGTTCTTAAGTAATATGATTAATTGAACTTAAATTTATCATGAACTTAGTACGATAGTATCTTGCTTGTCTATGTTTGTTTGTAGATAGATGGCTCGTCTTTTGTTGTTCCGTTGAATTTTAATCGTTCCTTGAAAAGCAAAGTTGAAAGATGATGGTAGCAATTACGCAATTGGGTCCGTAACGAGATGATCCTCATTGCTGCCTGGAAGAGTTATGTCTGGAAACACGGCTGGGTGCGAACTGCTTCTTTGATACAATGGCGGCGTTAAGCGTCTGGCGAACAAAGCGATGACTACTCTATAGTTCAGCGTGCCATGCTTTCGGCTTGGATCCGGGTCTTCACGGCGTTTTGAACATCATGGAGCATATGAGATGTTCGAGAGTTGAAGTTAATATTTCAAGCAAATGCCGGATTGAGAGATATGAAGTCTCCATAAGTTCTATAGGCTGCAAGATGGAGGAGAATAGTTACGTCGGTGAACACATACTCGAGAATGTGCGGGTATAATAACCACTTGATTCAAGCTGGGAGTTAATCTTCACGATGATAGTGTCATTGAGAGAATTCTTCAATCACGCCACCAAGCTACAAGAGCGTGATGAACTATAATATGCAAGGGATGAACAAGACTATTCCCGAGCTCTTAGCGATCTTTGAAAGCATGGACGTAGAAAATCAGAAGGAGCATCAAGTGTTGATGGTCGACAAGACCACTAGTTTCAAGAAGAAGGGCAAAGGGAAGAAGAAGGGAACTTCAAGAAGAACACAAGCAAGTTGCTGCTCAAGAGAGAAACCCAAGTCTGGACCTAAGCACTGGCCGAGTGCTTCTCTGCAAGCGGTAGTCCTTTGGAAGCGGAATTGCCCCAAGTATTTGGCGGATAAGAAGGATGGCAAAGTGAGCAAGGTATATGTGATATACATGTTATTGATGTGTACCTAACTAGAGCTCGTAGTAGCTTTACAGGTATTTGATCTGAGTTACATTTGCTAATATTTGCAACTCAAAAGCAGGGACTTCTGGAATAGCGAGCAGCGGCCAGGGCAGGTGACGATGTGCGTGGGAAAGCGGTTCCAAAGTCGATGTGATCGCGGTCGACCGCTACCTCTACACCTACCTTGGGATTAGTTTTAGACCTGAATAATTGTTATTTGGTGCGGCGTTGAGCATGAACATTATATCTGGATCTTGTTTGATGTGAGAATGCTATTCATTTAATCGAGAGAATAATGGTTGTTCTATTTATATGAGTAATATCTTTTATGGTCATGCACCCTTGAAGAGTGGTCTATTTTATTGAATCTCGATAGTAGTGATACACATATTCATAATGTTAAAGCCAAAAGATGCACGAGTTGATAATGATAGTGCAACTTATTTGTGTACTTGCTGTTTAAGTCATATCGATTGTAAAATGCATGAAGAAACTCCATCTTGATGGACTTACGGAATGACTTGATTATGAATCACTTGGTACTTCTGAACCGTGCCTCATGGGCAAGATGACTAAAACCGTTCTCGGAACTATGGAAAACAGCAGATTTGTTGGAAATCATACATCTGGATGTATGTGGTCCGATGAATGTTGAGGCTCGTGGCGGATATCGTTATTTTCTCACCTTCACAGATGATTTGAGCGGGATATGGGTATATCTACTTAATGAAGCACAAGTCTGAAACATTTGAAAAGTTCAAAGAATTTCAGAGTGAAGTGGAAAATCATCGTAACAAGAAAATAAAGTTTCTCACGATCTGATCGTGGAGGAGAATATTTGAGTTCTGAGTTTGGTTTACATTTGAAACAATGCGGAATAGTTTACGCAACTCACACCACGGAACACCACAATGAAATGGTGTGTCCGAGCGTCGTAATCTTACTTTACTTGATATGGTGCGATCTATGATGTCTCTTACCGATTTACGCTTCTCGTTTTGGGGTTATGCTTTAGAGGCGGCCGCATTCATGTTAAATAGGGCACCATCAAAATCCGTTGAGATGACACCTTATGAGCTGTGGTTTGGCAAGAAACCAAAGTTGTCATTTCTTAAACTTTGGGGCTGCGATGCTTATGTGAAGAAACTTCAACCGGATAAGCTCGAACCCAAATCGAATGTGTCTTCATAGGATACCCAAAAGAAGCTGTGGGTACACCTTCTATCAGATCCGAAGGCAAGACATTCGTTGCTAAAGATGGATCCTTTCTAGAGAAGGAGTTTCTCTCGAAAGAAGTGAGTGGGAGGAAAGTAGAACTTGATGAGGTAACTGTATCTACTCCCTTATGGGAAGGTAGTTCATCCGCGAGAACGGTTCCGTGACAACTACACCAATTAGTGAGAAGCTAATGATATTGATCATGAAACTTGAGATCAAGTTTCTGCTGAACCTCGTGGAGTCTACGAGTAAGATCCGCACGAGTGATGCGGTAATCCTATTACGGAAGTCATGTTACTTGACCATGATGAACCTCGAACTATGAGGCGATGATGAGCCGATTCCATAAAATGGCTAGAGGCCATGAAATCTGAGATGGGATCCATGTATGAAAATAAAGTATGGACTTTGGTTGACTTGCCCGATGATCGGCAAGCCATTGAGAATAAATGGATCTTTAAGAAGAAGATGGCCTGATGGTAATATTCTGTCTATAAAGCTCAACTTGTTGCGAAATGTTTTGACAAGTTCAAGGGTTGACTACGATGAGACTTTCTCACCCGTGGCGATGCTTAAGTCTGTCCGAATTATGTTGGCTATTGCTGCATTTCATGATTATGAAATTTGGCAAATGGATGTCAAACTGCATTCTTGAATGGATTTCTAGAAGAAGAGTTGTATATGATGCAGCGGAAGGTTTTGTTGATCCAAAAGGTGCTAACAAAGTGTGCAAGCTCTAGCGTTCCATTTATGGACTGGTGCAAGCATCTCGGAGTTGGAATAAGCGTTTTCATAGTGTGATCAAAGCATATGGTTTTATCTGAGACTTTTGGAGAAGCCTGTATTTACAAGAAAGTGAGTGGGCGCTCTCTAGCATTTCTAGTTTTATATGTTGATGACATATTATTAATTGGAAATGATATAGAATTTCTGGATAGCATAAAGGGATACTTCAATAAAGTTTTAAATGAAAGACCTCGGTGAAGCTGCTGAAAGGACATGCGGTGCCCCCATGTGTGGTTTTGGTAATTGATGACATTCTCTATGGAATAATGGTTGCATCGAGTTATATTTGAAGGATGTTTCCATAGGCATTTCTTGAAGTCCATGTGTTGGTTTCAAGGAGTTTATGGGTTGACCAAGGTGCTATTAAGGAATTATCCAAAGATTGGTCATGTGAGTGTTGAGCTTATTGCAAGCATGTCTTGAAGAAGAAGATTGTGTGATCATTCATATTTACCTTCAAGACATCATCCAAATGAAGAGAGTTGGAAAGATTCAAGGTTGATCAAGACTAAGTCAAGAGTGAATCAAGTTGATTAACTCACAAAGCATAGAAGATGTGCCGAGTGGGACCAAGTGTTCCCATGGTATGGTAAGCATTGTCCATTACGCTTTGTGTACTAACCCATAGTCTCGTGAGAGTTCTTTGTGGGGTTAGGTATGTTTCCATGGTCTTGCATCAAGAGGAAGATCCCATACAACCCATGGAGGATGACATCAAGTGGTGATCGTCATCAAGTTTGCAGTGTGCAAGTTCAAGTGGAGCAACACAAAGAGTGGCTCACCCGTAATGGAGTATGGGGAGCAATCAAGTTTGAATCTTGCCATCCATTGTGGTGTCAATGGACTTGTGAAGATGTGCTGAAGAGTAGCTCACCAATAGTGGACTATGGGGGGCAATCATCTAGTCTTCATCGAGCCAATGCAATCAAGAAAGGTGGTCCAACTTGAGGAGTCAAGATGCGTCATCATCTAGCTCAAGTGGACCATGTGCAAGGCAAATGTTTGCCCTTGATAGGTTTTCTATTTTACGGTCTCATGATGGTAGTTGGGAGACCGGGTTATAGATCGATGGCCGTACTATCAGGGGGCTCTCAAGTGAGTAGCTTGATCGTGTCGTTAAATCGAGAGCTCAAACCATTGCATCCTTGCATCATGTTTCTTGGTTCTTGTTTGGTTCTCTTTGTGAGTCTTAGAGCTTATGATCATCTTGATGACAAGCTTGAGTTCATCGAAAATGGGTTGCATCGTCTTCTATGATGTTTTCGGTGTTGGAGGTTTTACCAGTCTTCTCCGAGAAGGGTTCTCACCATTTTATTTTGGGCCTTTTCTCATTTGCTTATTACTGGTATTTCTATCAAGATTGTGTTAGCCCTTGTTGTTAGCTTTCCAACAAACTTGGTTTCATTGAATTAAAATCCGTTTGCAAAAGTTGTGGCTGTTTTGGTGAAGGTTGCAGCGGTACTACCGCGACTAGAGCGGATATAATTTTTACTACCGCTCTAGGCGATACTACTAAGCAACTCTGACTGATAGTACCGCTCGAGTAGTACTATCGTGGCTCCTAAGCGGTAGTACCGCCCCGGACCAAAACTTGTGTTTTCTCTCTCGTTTGGGCTGTTTTGGGCGTGCTAGCGGTAATCTTGCTCCTCAAGCGGTAGTACAGCTTGTGACCTGACTGAGCACCTAACAGATTGGATTAGGAGGTCCTATAAAGGGGTCTTCTTCCCCATTGAACCTTATCCTTTGAGCTCGTGTTCTTCCCCATTGTTGACCTTCTTGAGCTTGCTAACTCTCAATCCCTCCATGGATTCTTGCTAGTTTTGAGGGAAAGAGAGGAGATCTAGATCCACATTTCCACCAATCACTTTCTCCTCTATGAGGGGAACCCCTTGGATCTTGATCTTGGAGTTCTTGGTTGTTCTCCTTCTTGTTCTTCCTCTCATTTTTCTCCCTAGCATTAGTTGCTTGATGGGATTTGAGAGAGAGAAGGACTTGGGCACTCCGTGTGCCCTTGCCATTACATTTGGTGCATCGTTTGAGTTCTCCACGTGATCATTAGAAGTTACAAGATGAGAAGCTTATTACTCTTGGGTGCTTGGTGCCCTTGAGCTTGTTTATCTTGGGTGCTTGGGCCCCCTAGTGGGTTAGTGGTGTTAGGAGCTCAATCATTGTGGTGTAAAGCTCAAGACAGCGTCGGAGTCTCAATTAGGTTGTGAAGTGCCCAGAGCATTTTGGCAATACAGTGACCGCCCCAAGGGTTTTCAAAGTGTCAGGGTTGGGTGGCCGCCCCAAGGTCGCCATTTATGCAGGTTGGTGACCGCCCTCAAGGGTCCCTTAGTGGAATCATCTTGCATTGTGCGAGGCGTGAGGAGATTACGAGTGGCCCTAGTGGCTTTTAGGGGCATTGTGCCTCCACTGCTCCAAGCGGAGATTAGCATCCGCAGGAGTGTGAACCGGGATATTATGTCGTCTCCGTGTGCCTCGGTTATCTCTTACCGAACCCTTTACTTATGCACTTTACTTTGTGATAGCCGTAGTGTTCCTTGTTATATATCTTGCTATCACATAGTTGTTTATCTTGCTTAGCATAACTTGTTGGTGCACATAGGTGAGCCTAGTTGTTTTAGGTTTTGTGCTTGACAAATTAACAGTTAGGTTTATTCGCATTGTTCAAGCCTAAACCGTGATGATTCAAAAGCGCCTATTCACCCCCTCTAGGCGGCATCCTCCATCTTTCAATTGGTATCAGAGCCTCGTCTCTCTTTTGTTGGGCATAACTACCTAGAGAGTAAAGATGTCGACTAGGGGATTAGGATTCTCGACACTCTAGGTTTTGATGGCACAAATTTTAATGTTTGGGTAATGCATGCTTAATCTCTTTAGGGTCATGGACCCAAATTTAGAAGCGAATTGTAGATATGGGTTTTCTCCTCCAAGGATCCCCAAAGATTATCTTTAGAGGATGAGAAAACTCTTATCTCAATGCTCAAGCTTCTAATGTGCTTTTAGATGCTTTGAGCAATGTAGTTATATTTCAACTCATGCCGTTCAGGGATACTCATGAGTTGTGGACAAAGCTTCAAGATAAATATGGGCGTGTCCAAGTTTTGTATGAGATGACTGTTCTCCCCCCACCTCCGGCCGTGTTGTGTTCTCAACTTCTTCTACTTCACCTACATATGGTTACCACAAAGTAATGACATGGTGAGTAGTGGTGTTCATTGCAATGATGATAGTGTGCTTATTGTTGATAATCCTTCATCACTTTCTTATTGCAATGCTTCATCTTTGGACTTTAACACTTCTAGCACTCCAAATGTTTCACATGCTTGTGTTGATAGTCCTTGCATATCATGTAGAAATTGCTTGACTAAATCTCATGATGATATGCTTGCTATGTCTTGTTGCCATGATAAAATGCATCTATTTCCTCGAATTGTTGTGCTAGCGAGTGTAGAGAAAAGCCAACACTCCATGGAACAAGATGTGGTGTTTTATGGTGCTTCAAGGGATCCTACATCATCATCTATTGCATTTTGCCTTATGGCCAAGGCCTCAAAGGTATCTCCCAATTTGAATCCCAATATATCTTGTGATGATATTGATAATGGCAAGAATGATGATGATGTTGATTATGATGAAGAGAATGATAATGTTGCCTCCTTAAAAATTAAGAGGGAAATGGTTTTTAAAGCTCTTCATAAAAATAAAATTGCTCGTTCCAACTTCATGGAAATTATGTCCATTGCCATTGAGGGCAAGAAATATATTGATGAGTTGGAATATCATCTCGAGGGAGCATGAAGTCACCATTGAGAAAATGGAAGCTCATGGGCGTGATTACGCCAAATGAGATGTGAGCTATCTCAAGCTCTTGAACATGAACAAACCACCTCCGAATCTCTTGAGGAGACTTTTGCCTCTAAATTATCTAGAGTGAGGAATCTCATGATAGAGCTCTTGAGGTGGCCAATGATTTCAAAACTAAAATGCTAAGCTTGAAGTTTCTCATGCTAGACTCCTTGAGGATTTTGAGCACCTCGAAAATGGCTCAAGAAGTCATCAAGGTGAGCTCATCAAACTCACGAGTCTCATACCGCCCAACTTGAAGCTTCTTATCTAAAAGAGCTTGCCAAGTTGTCCTCTCCTATTGTTGTAAATAATGATGCTTGTGCTACTAACTCTATTACTTGTAAAGCATCCATTTTGAAGGAGAATGTTGAGCTATAGGCTCAACTTGAGGTGCTATCTAGCAATTATGGGAAATTGGAAGAAAATCATGAAAATCTCTCAAGCTCTCATGATGATCTTCCGGTATCCCATAGTGTGATAAAGATAGCTCATGAGGCCATGATTGCCAAGGTAACATCTAGTGAGCCTCATGTGGATACTAACACTACTTCTAGTCAAAATAGTATATTGCCATGTGCTAGTCCTTGTAATTCATCTACTCACAATGTTGGTACATCTTGTGATGAATTGCTTTCCTTGCCTTATTGCTCTAATGATGAGGCTTATACTTCCTCTAGTACTTGTGTTGAGACTAACCATGTAGAGAAATCAAAGAGCTCAAGGCCCAAGTCACTTCTTTGAAGAAAGACTTGGAAAAGAAAGTCATCAAGGAAATCCACACTCAACAATATCTTGAGTGTGCAAAAATCCCAATGACAAGGTGGACTTGGATTCAACTCCAATAAGAAGAAGAAGTCCAAGATGAACAAAAAGAAAGGCCAAGAACAAGTCAAGAATTCGGCCAAGATTGTTTGCTTCAAATGCAAAGTAGAAGGGCATCATGTTAGATCTTGCCCATTGAAGAAGAAGGCCATTAGTGTCAAGCAACAAAGGAAGAGGCACAAGTTCAATCACATGCTCAACCTCAAGTTGAAGAAAGGCCTCTTCCAAAGAAGACTCAAGTTAATGCTTCTCAAGTTGAGAAATCAAGTGAGAAAGAAAGTGAAGAAGTGAGCGTTGCTACCTACCTTGAAGTAGAAAAATCCTTCTCGCTTCTTCATGCACTAGTGGTAACTTATCAACCCAATTATTATTGATGATGTCTATTCTCTTGGGAAGGATAAGGTTGGCAATGTGTTTGCCAAGTTTGTTGGTACTCAAAGTGGTGTCAAGAAAAGAACCATTTGGGTAGCCAAGCCTATTGTGACTAACCTCTTAGGACCCAACTCGGTTGCGGACCACCAAGCTCAAACTTGATCAATAGGTGTTGGTTGGAGGGCATTGGAGACTCAGCTACATTACGAAGAATTAAGGGGACTTCATCATTCTTATTGTCTCAAGCCAAGTCAATTGGATTATCAAGTTTCTATCTTATATCAATGTGCCTCCTTGCGGTAACTTGTACTTAAATTGTTTACTTTGAAAGTTACTTGCCCCTTGCATGTGTTTGGTTTTGTTCCTTGCATGTGTTTGTATATGTTGTGCTTCCAACTTGCTTATCTTGAGCAATCAAGTATGTGTGTGTTGGTTTGCACATCATGTACATGTGTGTTGTCGTTGAGCCTTTTTGCTTCTTGTTTGTATCCTAGTTGGCTCATGTGAGAGATTAATGGAACATCCCATTTTGGGGAGTGATGTGCTTTGTGCACCTCACAATCCTATAAATGTGTGTACATGAGGAATACCATCTAGTATTGACATTACAAGATTATCTAGTAAGCTTGGTGGTATATCTCTCATGAGAAATTCAAATTCTAAATAGTCCATTAATTATCTCTTGTTTGTTCCTCTTATTGCCTCTTGTTAAGTTCTTATTGGTATCACATTATGGGAAGTAATATGCTAAGTGCATATTACAAGCCTAGAAAATGTGTACATTTGAGATATTGTCACCTAGAATTGATATTGTAGATTATCTTGTTCCTAGGTGGCATGTTAGCTCTACAAGTTGCAATTTGCTTGTGTTTGGTGTGAAGATGATGTGGGATATCCTTGTTATCTACCACAGGAATTATTTCCAAATACTTCTTGTCTTTGACAATTGGTAGTCTTATGTGTGGTAGAATTTGTTGATCATCTTTACATTGGCTTTTGTTTTACTTGCCTTTTCTCTGCCAAGGTTTGTGTCAACTCCGTGTCTTCCATACCACTTGTGGATCATGTTTATTTCTTGTTCTTGCCTAGTGTTTTCTAGATATAGTGAAAGCGGTGATCCCACCTTGTGCATTTTGTATTCAAATACAAATCCTATATAATGCACAACTCGTGGGGAGCTATTCTATTTTCTTTAGAACACTCTTCTTGTGATCCTTATCAAGTGTGTTTTGGTGGAAGGCAAGCCATTTCTTTTGGTACTTTGTGCCATTATGAAACTTTAATAGAGAGCTTGGTTTGTTTGGAACCATCCTCTCTTTGGGAGTTTGACATCTTTAGTTTAGTGTGTATCAATGGATATCTCATTCCTTGATGTATCTTTAATGATATCTTCAAGTGATGATTTCTCCATTTAGTATCCTTTTCACTTGGAATTTCTTTGTCTTTTGGTTTGGGTTTTGAAAGTCTGAGCATGCATGTTTACTTCATGTATTTCATTTGGCATGCTTTCTTTCTTTGACTCAATATATAGGAAACTCCACCTAGTCTCAATTTGGATGAGATGTGCATGAAATTCATTTTCATATCTATATGCACATATTTATGTGGAGTTTGTCCTATGTATTGGTGTTTCTAACTATTTGGTCCCGATGAGTTTGGGTACCGTTTAGTTTGTGTTGTTCTTCTAGGAACATTTGGAGATGCATTGGATGCTCGGCTCACTCACAAGGAAGGTGTTGTCACCATGTGCATATTGGAGTCAAGCTAGGATGATCAATGAACTACTATCTACCTTCAATTGGTATCTACTACATCCTTCAATGATATCTCGGTAACAAGTATCTATTCATGCTTTCCTCTCTTGCATTCAACCTTGTGTAGGTTGTATCTTGGCATGATATTCATTTCATATCTTGTGATACTTGTTTCCTTTCTCAAAGCATCCCAACGATGATCTCTGTTGC
>JAHHZJ010003297.1:0-21396 GCA_021437245.1 Aegilops speltoides
CCCCAAAATAGTGAGTAATAGTCCACGAAACGGGCCAGAATCGGCCAAAACTGCGAGTGTTGATGACCGACACGTAAGCGCACCTTGGGGTTTGTCAATCGTGGGACTCACTCCGGGACCCCAAAACAGTGAGTAATAGTCCACGAAACGGGCCAGAATCGGCCAAAACTGCGAGTGTTGATGACCGACACGTAAGCGCACCTTGGGGTTCGTCAATCGTGGGACTCACTCGGGACCCCAAAACAGTGAGTAATAGTCCACGAAACGGGCCAGAATCGGCCAAAACTGCGAGTGTTGATGACCGACACGTAAGCGCACCTTGGGGTTCGTCAATCGTGGGACTCACTCCGGGACCCCAAAATAGTGAGTAATAGTCCACCAAACGGGCCAGAATCGGCCAAAACTGCGAGTGTTGATGACCGACACGTAAGCGCACCTTGGGGTTTGTCAATCGTGGGACTCACTCCGGGACCCCAAAACAGTGAGTAATAGTCCACGAAACGGGCCAGAATCGGCCAAAACTGCGAGTGTTGATGACCGACACGTAAGCGCACCTTGGGGTTCGTCAATCGTGGGACTCACTCGGGACCCCAAAGCAGTGAGTAATAGTCCATCGCCAAAAGCGAGGTTGAGAATCACCTTGGGCCAAAACTCACGAGTGTTGATGATCGGCCAAAACCGACACGTAAGCGCACCTGGGGTTCGTCAATCGTGGGACTCACTCGGGACCCCAAAGCAGTGAGTAATAGTCCACGAAGCGGGCGAGAATCGGCCAAAAGCTGAGTGTTGATGACCGACACGTAAGCGCACCTTAGGGTTCGTCAATCGTGGGACTCACTCGGGACCCCAAAATAGTGAGTAATAGTCCACAAAACGGGCCAGAATCGGCCAAAACTGCGAGTGTTGATGACCGACACGTAAGCGCACCTTGGGGTTTGTCAATCGTGGGACTCACTCCGGGACCCCAAAATAGTGAGTAATAGTCCACCAAACGGGCGAGAATCGGCCAAAGCTGAGTGTTGATGGCCCGACACGTAAGCGCACCTTGGGGTTCGTCAATCGTGGGACTCACTCGGGACCCCAAAAGCAGTGAGTAATAGTCCACAAGCGGGCGAGAATCGGCCAAAACTGCGAGTGTTGATGACCGACACGTAAAGCGCACCTTGGGGTTCGTCAATCGTGGGACTCACTCGGGACCCCAAAACAGTGAGTAATAGTCCACGAAGCGGGCGAGAATCGGCCAAAAGCTGCGAGTGTTGATGACCGACGTAAAGCGTAAACCTTGGGGCGCACCTTCGGGTGCGAGTGTCGTAAGCGCACCTTAGGGTTTGTCAATCGTGGGACTCACTCGGGACCCCAAAAGCAGTGAGTAATAGTCCACAAGCGGGCGAGAATCGGCCAAAAAGCTGAGTGTTGATGACCGACACGTAAAAGCGCACCTTGGGTTCGTCAATCATGGGACTCACTCCGGGACCCCAAAATAGTGAGTAATAGTCCACCAAACGGGCCAGAATCGGCCAAAACTGTGAGTGTTGATGACCGACACGTAAGCGCACCTTGGGGTTCGTCAATCGTGGGACTCACTCCGGGACCCCAAAACAGTGAGTAATAGTCCACGAAACGGGCCAGAATCGGGCAAAACTGCGAGTGTTGATGACCGACACGTAAGCGCACCTTGGGGTTCGTCAATCGTGGGACTCACTCGGGACCCCAAAACAGTGAGTAATAGTCCACGAAACGGGCCAGAATCGGCCAAAACTGCTGAGTGTTGATGACCGACACGTAAGCGCACCTTGGGGTTCGTCAATCATGGGACTCACTCCGGGACCCCAAAATAGTGAGTAATAGTCCACCAAACGGGCGAAGAATCGAGTGTTGAGCCAAAGCTGTGAGTGTTGATGAGCCGACATCGTAAAGCGCACCTTGGGGTTTGTCAATCGTGGGACTCACTCCGGGACCCCAAAACAGTGAGTAATAGTCCACGAAACGGGCCAGAATCGGCCAAAACTGCGAGTGTTGATGACCGACACGTAAGCGCACCTTGGGGTTTGTCAATCGTGGGACTCACTCGGGACCCCAAAACAGTGAGTAATAGTCCACGAAACGGGCCAGAATCGGCCAAAACTGCGAGTGTTGATGACCGACACGTAAGCGCACCTTGGGGTTCGTCAATCGGGGACTCACTCGTCAGTGAGTAATCGGGGGAATCACTCAGTGGACCCCAAAACCAGTGAGTAATAGACCCCAAAGCAGTGAGTAATAGAAGCGGGCAAAACTGCGAGTGTTGATGACCCGACACGTAAAGCGCACCTTGGGGTTTGTCAATCATGGGACTCACTCGGGACCCCAAAAGCAGTGAGTAATAGTCCACAAGCGGGCGAGAATCGGCCAAAGCTGTGAGTGTTGATGACCGACACGTAAGCGCACCTTGGGGTTCGTCAATCGTGGGACTCACTCGGGACCCCAAAGCAGTGAGTAATAGTCCACAAGCGGGCGAGAATCGGCCAAAACTGCGAGTGTTGATGACCGACACGTAAGCGCACCTTGGGGTTTCGTCAATCGTGGGACTCACTCGGGACCCCAAAGCAGTGAGTAATAGTCCACAAGCGGGCGAGAATCGGCCAAAACTGCGAGTGTTGATGACCCGACGTAAAGCGCACCTTGGGGTTCGTCAATCGTGGGACTCACTCGGGACCCCAAAATAGTGAGTAATAGTCCACAAGCGGGCGAGAATCGGCCAAAGCTGCGAGTGTTGATGACCGACACGTAAGCGCACCTTGGGGTTTGTCAATCGTGGGACTCACTCGGGACCCCAAAATAGTGAGTAATAGTCCACCAAGCGGGCGAGAATCGGCCAAAAGCTGCGAGTGTTGATGGCCACGTAAGCTTGGGGTTGTCAATTGGGATCACTCCGACAGTGAGTAATAGCACCTTGGGGTTACGTCAATCAATGGGACTCACTCGGGACCCCAAAGCAGTGAGTAATAGTCCACAAGCGGGCGAGAATCGGCCAAAAGCTGAGTGTTGATGACCGACGTAAGCGCACCTTGGGGTTCGTCAATCGTGGGACTCACTCCGGGACCCCAAAACAGTGAGTAATAGTCCACCAAACGGGCCAGAATCGGCCAAAACTGCGAGTGTTGATGACCGACACGTAAGCGCACCTTGGGGTTCGTCAATCGTGGGACTCACTCGGGACCCCAAAACAGTGAGTAATAGTCCACGAAACGGGCCAGAATCGGCCAAAACTGCGAGTGTTGATGACCGACACGTAAAGCGCACCTTGGGGTTTGTCAATCGTGGGACTCACTCGGGACCCCAAAGCAGTGAGTAATAGTCCATCGCCAAAAGCGAGTGTTGGCGACACGTAAAAGCGAATCGGCCAAAACTGCGAGTGTTGATGAGCGGGCGAGAATCGACAAAACTGCGTAAAGCGCACCTTGGGGTTCGTCAATCGTGGGACTCACTCCGGGACCCCAAAATAGTGAGTAATAGTCCACGAAACGGGCCAGAATCGGCCAAAACTGCGAGTGTTGATGACCGACACGTAAGCGCACCTTGGGGTTTGTCAATCGTGGGACTCACTCGGGACCCCAAAAGCAGTGAGTAATAGTCCAGCGGGCAAGCGGGCGAGAATCGGCCAAAACTGCGAGTGTTGATGAAGCCGACACGTAAGCGCACCTTGGGGTTCGTCAATCGTGGGACTCACTCGGGACCCCAAAAGCAGTGAGTAATAGTCCACAAGCGGGCGAGAATCGGCCAAAGCTGCGAGTGTTGATGACCGACACGTAAAGCGCACTTGGGGTTCGTCAATCATGGGACTCACTCGGGACCCCAAAATAGTGAGTAATAGTCCACAAGCGGGCGAGAATCGGCCAAAGCTGCGAGTGTTGATGACCCGACACGTAAGCGCACCTTGGGGTTTGTCAATCGTGGGACTCACTCGGGACCCCAAAAGCAGTGAGTAATAGTCCACGAAACGGGCCAGAATCGGCCAAAACTGCGAGTGTTGATGACCAACACGTAAGCGCACCTTGGGGTTCGTCAATCGTGGGACTCACTCAGGGACCCCAAAACAGTGAGTAATAGTCCACGAAGCGGGCGAATCGGCCAGAATCGGTTGAAAACTGAGTGTTGATGACCGACACGTAAAAGCGCACCTTGGGGTTTGTCAATCGTGGGACTCACTCGGGACCCCAAAATAGTGAGTAATAGTCCACCAAGCGGGCGAGAATCGGCCAAAAGCTGCGAGTGTTGATGACCGACACGTAAGCGCACCTTGGGGTTCGTCAATCGTGGGACTCACTCGGGACCCCAAAAGCAGTGAGTAATAGTCCACAAGCGGGCGAGAATCGGCCAAAACTGCGAGTGTTGATGACCGACACGTAAAGCGCACCTTGGGGTTCGTCAATCGTGGGACTCACTCGGGACCCCAAAGCAGTGAGTAATAGTCCACAAGCGGGCGAGAATCGGCCAAAACTGCGAGTGTTGATGACCGACACGTAAGCGCACCTTGGGGTTCGTCAATCGTGGGACTCACTCTGGGACCCCAAAATAGTGAGTAATAGTCCACGAAACGGGCCAGAATCGGCCAAAACTGCGAGTGTTGATGACCGACACGTAAGCGCACCTTGGGGTTTGTCAATCGTGGGACTCACTCCGGGACCCCAAAATAGTGAGTAATAGTCCACCAAACGGGCCAGAATCGGCCAAAACTGTGAGTGTTGATGACCGACACGTAAGCGCACCTTGGGGTTCGTCAATCGTGGGACTCACTCGGGACCCCAAAACAGTGAGTAATAGTCCACGAAACGGGCCAGAATCGGCCAAAACTGCGAGTGTTGATGACCGACACGTAAGCGCACCTTGGGGTTCGTCAATCGTGGGACTCACTCGGGACCCCAAAACAGTGAGTAATAGTCCACGAAACGGGCCAGAATCGGCCAAACCTGCGAGTGTTGATGACCGACACGTAAGCGCACCTTGGGGTTTGTCAATCGTGGGACTCACTCGGGACCCCAAAAGCAGTGAGTAATAGTCCACAAGCGGGCGAGAATCGGCCAAAAGCTGAGTGTTGATGACCGACACGTAAGCGCACCTTGGGTTCGTCAATCATGGGACTCACTCCGGGACCCCAAAATAGTGAGTAATAGTCCACCAAACGGGCCAGAATCGGCCAAAAGCTGAGTGTTGATGACCGACACGTAAGCGCACCTTGGGGTTCGTCAATCGTGGGACTCACTCCGGGACCCCAAAACAGTGAGTAATAGTCCACCAAACGGGCCAGAATCGGCCAAAACTGCGAGTGTTGATGACCGACACGTAAGCGCACCTTGGGGTTCGTCAATCGTGGGACTCACTCGGGACCCCAAAAGCAGTGAGTAATAGTCCACGAAGCGGGCGAGAATCGGCCAAAAGCTGCGAGTGTTGATGACCGACACGTAAAGCGCACCTTGGGTTCGTCAATCATGGGACTCACTCGGGACCCCAAAATAGTGAGTAATAGTCCACCAAGCGGGCGAGAATCGGCAAAAGCTGTGAGTGTTGATGACCGACACGTAAGCGCACCTTGGGGTTTGTCAATCGTGGGACTCACTCGGGACCCCAAAGCAGTGAGTAATAGTCCACAAGCGGGCGAGAATCGGCCAAAAGCTGCGAGTGTTGATGACCGACACGAAAGCGCACCTTGGGGTTTGCCAATCGTGGGACTCACTCCGCGACCCCAAAACAGTGAGTAATAGTCCACGAAACGGGCCAGAACCGGCCAAAACTGCGAGTGTTGATGACCGACACGTAAGCGCACCTTGGGGTTCGTCAATCGTGGGACTCACTCGGGACCCCAAAACAGTGAGTAATAGTCCACGAAGCGGGGGAATCGGCCAAAACTCGAGTGTTGATGACCCGACGTAAGCGCACCTTGGGGTTCGTCAATCGTGGGACTCACCGGGACCCCAAAGCAGTGAGTAATAGTCCACAAGCGGGCGAGAATCGGCCAAAACTGCGAGTGTTGATGACACGTAAGCGCACCTTGGGGTTCGTCGTGGGAAGCGGGCACCTTAGTCCACCAAGGGTTCGGGTCAATCAGTGTTGGGAAGCGCACGTCAATCGTGGGACTCACTCGGGACCCCAAAGCAGTGAGTAATAGTCCACGAAGCGGGCGAGAATCGGCCAAAGCTGCGAGTGTTGATGACCGACACGTAAGCGCACCTTGGGGTTCGTCAATCGTGGGACTCACTCGGGACCCCAAAAGCAGTGAGTAATAGTCCACCAAGCGGGCGAGAATCGGCCAAAACTGCGAGTGTTGATGACCGACACGTAAGCGCACCTTGGGGTTCGTCAATCGTGGGACTCACTCGGGACCCCAAAAGCAGTGAGTAATAGTCCACAAGCGGGGCTGAGTGTTGAGAATCGGCCAAAACTGCGAGTGTTGATGACCGACACGTAAGCGCACCTTGGGGTTTGTCAATCGTGGGACTCACTCTGGGACCCCAAAACAGTGAGTAATAGTCCACGAAAGAATCGGCCAAAACTGCTGAGTGTTGATGATCGGCCAAAAAGCGCACCTTGGGGTTTGTCAATGATGGGACTCACTCGGGACCCCAAAGCAGTGAGTAATAGTCCACAAGCGGGCGAGAATCCTGCGAGTGTTGATGACCGACACGTAAGCGCACCTTGGGGTTTGTCAATCGTGGGACTCACTCTGGGACCCCAAAATAGTGAGTAATAGTCCACCAAACGAGCCAGAATCGGCCAAATCTGCGAGTGTTGATGACCGACACGTAAGCGCACCTTGGGGTTCGTCAATTGTGGGACTCACTCCGTGACCCCCAAATAGTGAGTAATAGTCCACGAAACGGGCCAGAACCGGCCAAAACTACGAGTGTTGATCACCGACACGTAAGCGCACCTTGGGGTTCGTCCATCGTGGGACTCACTCCGGGACCCCAAAACAGTGAGTAATAGTCCACGAAACGGGCCAGAATCGGCCAAAACTGCGAGTGTTGATGACCGACACGTAAGCGCACCTTGGGGTTTGTCAATCGTGGGACTCACTCGGGACCCCAAAAACAGTGAGTAATAGTCCACAAGCGGGCGAGAATCGGCCAAAACTGCAGTGTTGATGACCGACACGTAAGCGCACCTTGGGGTTCGTCAATCGTGGGACTCACTCGGGACCCCAAAGCAGTGAGTAATAGTCCACAAGCCGGCCAAACGACACGTAAGCGCGGCGGGAGAATCGGCCAAAACTGCGAGTGTTGATGACCAAGCGGGCGAGAACGTAAGCGCACCTTGGGGTTCGTCAATCGTGGGACTCACTCCGGGACCCCAAAATAGTGAGTAATAGTCCACGAAACGGGCCAGAATCGGCCAAAACTGCGAGTGTTGATGACCGACACGTAAGCGCACCTTGGGGTTTGTCAATCGTGGGACTCACTCCGGGACCCCAAAATAGTGAGTAATAGTCCACCAAACGGGCCAGAATCGGCCAAAACTGTGAGTGTTGATGACCGACACGTAAGCGCACCTTGGGGTTTGTCAATCGTGGGACTCACTCGGGACCCCAAAGCAGTGAGTAATAGTCCACAAGCGGGCGAGAATCGGCCAAAACTGCGAGTGTTGATGACCGACACGTAAGCGCACCTTGGGGTTCGTCAATCGTGGGACTCACTCCGGGACCCCAAAACAGTGAGTAATAGTCCACGAAACGGGCCAGAATCGGCCAAAACTGCGAGTGTTGATGACCGACACGTAAGCGCACCTTGGGGTTCGGGTCAATCGTGGGACTCACTCGGGACCCCAAAATAGTGAGTAATAGTCCACAAGCGGGCGAGAATCGGCCAAAAGCTGCGAGTGTTGATGACCGACACGTAAGCGCACCTTGGGGTTTGTCAATCGTGGGACTCACTCGGGACCCCAAAATAGTGAGTAATAGTCCACCAAGCGGGCGAGAATCGGCCAAAAGCTGAGTGTGTTGATGCGACGACACGTAAGCGCACCTTAGGGTTCGTCAATCGTGGGACTCACTCCGGGACCCCAAAAGCAGTGAGTAATAGTCCACAAGCGGGCGAGAATCGGCCAAAACTGCGAGTGTTGATGGCCCGACACGTAAGCGCACCTTGGGGTTCGTCAATCGTGGGACTCACTCGGGACCCCAAAGCAGTGAGTAATAGTCCACGAAGCGGGCGAGAATCGGCCAAAACTGAGTGTTGATGAGTGTTGATGACCGACACGTAAGCGCACCTTGATGGGTTTGTCAATCGTGGGACTCACTCGGGACCCCAAAAGCAGTGAGTAATAGTCCACGAAGCGGGCGAGAATCGGCCAAAGCTGCGAGTGTTGATGACCGACACGTAAGCGCACCTTGGGGTTTGTCAATCGTGGGACTCACTCGGGACCCCAAAATAGTGAGTAATAGTCCAAGCGGGCGAGAATCGGCCAAAACTGCTGAGTGTTGATGACCAAAACACCGTACGTAAGCGCACCTTGGGGTTCGTCAATCGTGGGACTCACTCCGGGACCCCAAAGCAGTGAGTAATAGTCCACAAGCGGGCGAGAATCGGCCAAAACTGCGAGTGTTGATGACCGACACGTAAGCGCACCTTGGGGTTCGTCAATCGTGGGACTCACTCGGGACCCCAAAAGCAGTGAGTAATAGTCCACGAAGCGGGCGAGAATCGGCCAAAACTGAGTGTTGATGACCGACACGTAAGCGCACCTTGGGGTTCGTCAATCATGGGACTCACTCGGGACCCCAAAATAGTGAGTAATAGTCCACCAAACGGGCCAGAATCAGCCAAAACTGTGAGTGTTGATGACCGACACGTAAGCGCACCTTGGGGTTTGTCAATCGTGGGACTCACTCCGGGACCCCAAAACAGTGAGTAATAGTCCACGAAACGGGCCAGAATCGGCCAAAACTACGAGTGTTGATGACCGACACGTAAGCGCACCTTGGGGTTTGTCAATCGTGGGACTCACTCGGGACCCCAAAAACAGTGAGTAATAGTCCACGAAACGGGCCAGAATCGGCCAAAACTGCGAGTGTTGATGACCGACACGTAAGCGCACCTTGGGGTTCGTCAATCGTGGGACTCACTCGGGACCCCAAAACAGTGAGTAATAGTCCACACAAGCGGGCGAGAATCGGCCAAGTGTTGATGACCGACACGTAAAGCGCACCTTGGAGTGTCAATGATGGGACTCACTCCGGGACCCCGTAATAAGCGCACCTGCGAGTGTTGGGTTCGTCAATCATGGGACTCACTCTGGGACCCCAAAATAGTGAGTAATAGTCCACGAAACGGGCCAGAATCGGCCAAAACTGCGAGTGTTGATGACCGACACGTAAGCGCACCTTGGGGTTCGTCAATCGTGGGACTCACTCCGGGACCCCAAAAGCAGTGAGTAATAGTCCACAAGCGGGCGAGAATCGGCCAAAACTGCGAGTGTTGATGACCGACACGTAAAGCGCACCTTGGGGTTCGTCAATCGTGGGACTCACTCGGGACCCCAAAGCAGTGAGTAATAGTCCACAAGCGGGCGAGAATCGGCCAAAACTGCGAGTGTTGATGACCGACACGTAAAGCGCACCTTGGGGTTCGTCAATCGTGGGACTCACTCGGGACCCCAAAAAGTGAGTGAGTAATAGTCCACGAAGCGGGCGAGAATCGGCCAAAATAGTGAGTAAGCGAGAATCGGCCAAAGCTGAGTGTTGATGACCGACACGTAAGCGCACCTTGGGGTTCGTCAATCGTGGGACTCACTCGGGACCCCAAAATAGTGAGTAATAGTCCACCAAACGGGCCAGAATCCGCCAAAAACTGTGAGTGTTGATGACCGACACGTAAGCGCACCTTGGGGTTCGTCAATCGTGGGACTCACTCCGGGACCCCAAAACAGTGAGTAATAGTCCACAAACGGGCCAGAATCGGCCAAAACTGCGAGTGTTGATGACCGACACGTAAGCGCACCTTGGGGTTTGTCAATCGTGGGACTCACTCCGGGACCCCAAAACAGTGAGTAATAGTCCACGAAACGGGCCAGAATCGGCCAAAACTGCGAGTGTTGATGACCGACACGTAAGCGCACCTTGGGGTTTGTCAATCGTGGGACTCACTCGGGACCCCAAAACAGTGAGTAATAGTCCACGAAGCGGGCGGGCGAGAATGATGACCCGACGTAAAGCGCACCTTAGGGCCAAAACTGCGAGTGTTGATGACCGAACACGTAAAGCGCACCTTGGGGTTCGTCAATCGTGGGACTCACTCGGGACCCCAAAAGCAGTGAGTAATAGTCCACAAGCGGGCGAGAATCGGCCAAAACTGCGAGTGTTGATGGCCCGACACGTAAGCGCACCTTGGGTTTCGTCAATCGTGGGACTCACTCGGGACCCCAAAACAGTGAGTAATAGTCCACGAAACGGGCCAGAATCGGCCAAAACTGCGAGTGTTGATGACCGACACGTAAGCGCACCTTGGGGTTTGTCAATCGTGGGACTCACTCTGGGACCCCAAAATAGTGAGTAATAGTCCACAAGCGGGGCGAGAATCGGCCAAAAGCTGCGAGTGTTGATGACCGACACGTAAGCGCACCTTGGGGTTCGTCAATCGTGGGACTCACTCGGGACCCCAAAAGCAGTGAGTAATAGTCCACAAGCGGGCGAGAATCGGCCAAAACTGCGAGTGTTGATGACCCCCAGTGAGTAATAGACACGATGACCGACACGTAAGCGCACCTTGGGGTTCGTCAATCGTGGGACTCACTCGGGACCCCAAAAACAGTGAGTAATAGTCCACGAAACGGGCCAGAATCGGCCAAAACTGCGAGTGTTGATGACCGACACGTAAGCGCACCTTGGGGTTCGTCAATCGTGGGACTCACTCGGGACCCCAAAACAGTGAGTAATAGTCCACGAAACGGGCCAGAATCGGCCAAAACTGCGAGTGTTGATGACCGACACGTAAGCGCACCTTGGGGTTTGTCAATCGTGGGACTCACTCGGGACCCCAAAATAGTGAGTAATAGTCCACCAAACGGGCCAGAATCGGCCAAAACTGCGAGTGTTGATGACCGACACGTAAGCGCACCTTGGGGTTTGTCAATCGTGGGACTCACTCTGGGACCCCAAAACAGTGAGTAATAGTCCACAAGCGGGCGAGAATCGGCAAAGCTGCGAGTGTTGATGACCGACACGTAAGCGCACCTTGGGGTTTCGTCAATCGTGGGACTCACTCGGGACCCCAAAGCAGTGAGTAATAGTCCACGAAGCGGGCGAAGAATCGGCCAAAACTGCGAGTGTTGATGACCGACACGTAAGCGCACCTTGGGGTTCGTCAATCGTGGGACTCACTCGGGACCCCAAAGCAGTGAGTAATAGTCCACAAGCGGGCGAGAATCGGCCAAAACTGCTGAGTGTTGATGACCGACACGTAAGCGCACCTTAGGGTTCGTCAATCGTGGGACTCACTCGGGACCCCAAAATAGTGAGTAATAGTCCACAAGCGGGCGAGAATCGGCCAAAAGCTGCGAGTGTTGATGACCGACACGTAAGCGCACCTTGGGGTTTGTCAATCGTGGGACTCACTCGGGACCCCAAAATAGTGAGTAATAGTCCACCAAGCGGGCGAGAATCGGCAAAAAAGCTGAGTGTTGATCGGGACCCCAAAACAGTGAGTAATACACAAGCGGGCGTCGGCCAAAGCGCACCTTGGGGTTCGTCAATCGTGGGACTCACTCCGGGACCCCAAAAGCAGTGAGTAATAGTCCACAAGCGGGCGAGAATCGGCCAAAACTGCGAGTGTTGATGACCGACACGTAAGCGCACCTTGGGGTTCGTCAATCGTGGGACTCACTCGGGACCCCAAAGCAGTGAGTAATAGTCCACAAGCGGGCGAGAATCGGCCAAAACTGCGAGTGTTGATGACCGACACGTAAGCGCACCTTAGGGTTTGTCAATCGTGGGACTCACTCCGGGACCCCAAAACAGTGAGTAATAGTCCACAGCGGGCGAGAATCGGCCAAAACTGCGAGTGTTGGCGACACGTAAAGCGCATAGGGTTTGTCAAAACTCACTGCAGTGAGTAATAGTCCACGACAAGCGGGCGAGAATCGGCCAAAACTGCGAGTGTTGATGACCGACGTAAGCGCACCTTGGGGTTCGTCAATCGTGGGACTCACTCTGGGACCCCAAAATAGTGAGTAATAGTCCACCAAACGGGCCAGAATCGGCCAAAACTGTGAGTGTTGATGACCGACACGTAAGCGCACCTTGGGGTTTCGTCAATCGTGGGACTCACTCCGGGACCCCAAAACAGTGAGTAATAGTCCACGAAACGGGCCAGAATCGGCCAAAACTGCGAGTGTTGATGACCGACACGTAAGCGCACCTTGGGGTTCGTCAATCGTGGGACTCACTCCGGGACCCCAAAACAGTGAGTAATAGTCCACGAAACGGGCCAGAATCGGCCAAAACTGCGAGTGTTGATGACCGACACGTAAGCGCACCTTGGGGTTCGTCAATCGTGGGACTCACTCTGGGACCCCAAAATAGTGAGTAATAGTCCACGAAACGGGCCAGAATCGGCCAAAACTGCGAGTGTTGATGACCGACACGTAAGCGCACCTTGGGGTTTGTCAATCGTGGGACTCACTCCGGGACCCCAAAATAGTGAGTAATAGTCCACAAGCGGGCGAGAATCGGCCAAACTGCGAGTGTTGATGGCCCGACACGTAAGCGCACCTTGGGGTTTGTCAATCGTGGGACTCACTCGGGACCCCAAAGCAGTGAGTAATAGTCCACAAGCGGGCGAGAATCGGCCAAAACTGCGAGTGTTGATGACCGACACGTAAGCGCACCTTGGGGTTCGTCAATCGTGGGACTCACTCGGGGACCCCAAAACAGTGAGTAATAGTGCCAAAGAATCGGCCAAAACTAGTGTTGATGACCGACCAAAAAAGCGCACCTTGGGGTTGTCAATCGTGGGACTCACTCGGGACCCCAAAGCAGTGAGTAATAGTCCACGAAGCGGGCGAGAATCGGCCAAAGCTGAGTGTTGATGACCGACACGTAAGCGCACCTTGGGGTTCGTCAATCGTGGGACTCACTCCGGGACCCCAAAATAGTGAGTAATAGTCCACGAAACGGGCCAGAATCGGCCAAAAAAACTGCGTGAGTGTTGATGACCGACACGTAAAGCGCACCTTGGGGTTTCGTCAATGGGTGGGACTCACTCGGGACCCCAAAAGCAGTGAGTAATAGTCCACAAGCGGGCGAGAATCGGCCAAAAACTGCGAGTGTTGATGGCCCGACACGTAAGCGCACCTTGGGGTTCGTCAATCGTGGGACTCACTCGGGACCCCAAAGCAGTGAGTAATAGTCCACGAAGCGGGCGAGAATCGGCCAAAACCTTGGGGTTGAGTGTTGATGACCGACACGTAAAGCGCACCTTGCGAGGGTAACCGACACGTAAAGCGCACCTTGGGTCAATCGTGGGACTCACTCGGGACCCCAAAATAGTGAGTAATAGTCCACGAAACGGGCCAGAATCGGCCAAAACTGCGAGTGTTGATGACCGACACGTAAGCGCACCTTGGGGTTTGTCAATCGTGGGACTCACTCCGGGACCCCAAAATAGTGAGTAATAGTCCACCAAACGGGCCAGAATCGGCCAAAACTGTGAGTGTTGATGACCGACACGTAAGCGCACCTTGGGGTTCGTCAATCGTGGGACTCACTCGGGAACCCAAAAACAGTGAGTAATAGTCCACGAAACGGGCCAGAATCGGCCAAAACTGCGAGTGTTGATGACCGACACGTAAGCGCACCTTGGGGTTCGTCAATCGTGGGACTCACTCGGGGACCCCAAAACAGTGAGTAATAGTCCACGAAACGGGCCAGAATCGGCCAAAACTGCGAGTGTTGATGACCGACACGTAAGCGCACCTTGGGGTTCGTCAATCGTGGGACTCACTCGGGACCCCAAAGCAGTGAGTAATAGTCCACGAAGCGGGCGAATCGGAATCGGCCAAAACTCCGGGCGAGTGTTGATCGGCCAAAACTGCAGTGTTGATGACACGTAAGCGCACCTTGGGGTTCGTCAATCGTGGGACTCACTCGGGACCCCAAAAGCAGTGAGTAATAGTCCACGAAACGGGCCAGAATCGGCCAAAACTGCGAGTGTTGATGACCGACACGTAAGCGCACCTTGGGGTTCGTCAATCGTGGGACTCACTCGGGACCCCAAAGCAGTGAGTAATAGTCCACGAAAGCGGGCGAGAATCGGCCAAAGCTGCGAGTGTTGATGACCCGACACGTAAGCGCACCTTGGGGTTTGTCAATCGTGGGACTCACTCCGGGACCCCAAAATAGTGAGTAATAGTCCACCAAGCGGGCGAGAATCGGGCAAAAGCTGCGAGTGTTGATGACCGACACGTAAAGCGCACCTTGGGGTTCGTCAATCGTGGGACTCACTCGGGACCCCAAAGCAGTGAGTAATAGTCCACCAAGCGGGCGAGAATCGGCCAAAACTGCGAGTGTTGATGACCGACACGTAAGCGCACCTTGGGGTTCGTCAATCGTGGGACTCACTCGGGACCCCAAAGCAGTGAGTAATAGTCCACAAGCGGGCGAGAATCGGCCGAGAATCGGCCAAAACTGCGAGTGTTGATGACCGACACGTAAGCGCACCTTGGGGTTTGTCAATCGTGGGACTCACTCGGGACCCCAAAACAGTGAGTAATAGTCCACGAAACGGGCCAGAATCGGCCAAAAGCTGCGAGTGTTGATGACCGAGTGTTGTAAAGCGCACCTTGGGGTTTGTCAATCGTGGGACTCACTCGGGACCCCAAAATAGTGAGTAATAGTCCACCAAGCGGGCGAGAATCGGCCAAAAGCTGCGAGTGTTGATGACCGACGTAAGCGCACCTTGGGGTTCGTCAATCGTGGGACTCACTCGGGACCCCAAAGCAGTGAGTAATAGTCCACCAAAAGCGGGCGAGAATTGGGGGTCAAATGGGACTCACTGAGTGTTGATGAGCGGGCCGACACGTGAAAGCGCACCTTGGGGTTCGTCAATCGTGGGACTCACTCGGGACCCCAAAAGCAGTGAGTAATAGTCCACGAAACGGGCCAGAATCGGCCAAAACTGCGAGTGTTGATGACCGACACGTAAGCGCACCTTGGGGTTTGTCAATCGTGGGACTCACTCGGGACCCCAAAAGCAGTGAGTAATAGTCCACAAGCGGGCGAGAATCGGCCAAAACTGCGAGTGTTGATGACCCGACACGTAAAGCGCACCTTGGGGTTCGTCAATCGTGGGACTCACTCGGGACCCCAAAATAGTGAGTAATAGTCCACAAGCGGGCGAGAATCGGCCAAAACTGCGAGTGTTGATGACCGACACGTAAGCGCACCTTGGGGTTTCGTCAATCGTGGGACTCACTCGGGACCCCAAAGCAGTGAGTAATAGTCCAAGCGGGCGAGAAAGCGGGCTTGGGGAGAATCGGTCCAAAAGCGGGCGAGAATGCTGAGTGTTGATGCCCGACACGTAAGCGCACCTTGGGGTTCGTCAATCGTGGGACTCACTCGGGACCCCAAAGCAGTGAGTAATAGTCCACGAAGCGGGCGAGAATCGGCCAAAACTGAGTGTTGATGACCGACACGTATAGCACCTTGGGGTTCGTCAATCGTGGGACTCACTCGGGACCCCAAAGCAGTGAGTAATAGTCCACGAAGCGGGCGAGAATCGGCCAAAAGCTGCGAGTGTTGATGACCGACACGTAAGCGCACCTTGGGGTTCGTCAATCGTGGGACTCACTCTGGGACCCCAAAATAGTGAGTAATAGTCCACCAAACGGGCCAGAATCGGCCAAAACTGTGAGTGTTGATGACCGACACGTAAGCGCACCTTGGGGTTCGTCAATCGTGGGACTCACTCGGGACCCCAAAGCAGTGAGTAATAGTCCACGAAGCGGGCGAGAATCGGCCAAAAGCTGCGAGTGTTGATGACCGACACGTAAGCGCACCTTGGGGTTTGTCAATCGTGGGACTCACTCCGTGACCCCAAAACAGTGAGTAATAGTCCACGAAACGGGCCAGAACCGGCCAAAACTGCGAGTGTTGATGACCGACACGTAAGCGCACCTTGGGGTTTCGTCAATCGTGGGACTCACTCGGGACCCCAAAGCAGTGAGTAATAGTCCACAAGCGGGCGAGAATCGGCCAAAAGCTGCGAGTGTTGATGACCCGACACGTAAAGCGCACCTTGGGGTTTGTCAATCGTGGGACTCACTCCGGGACCCCAAAATAGTGAGTAATAGTCCACAAGCGGGCGAGAATCGGCCAAAAGCTGCGAGTGTTGATGACCGACACGTAAGCGCACCTTGGGGTTCGTCAATCGTGGGACTCACTCCGGGACCCCAAAACAGTGAGTAATAGTCCACGAAACGGGCCAGAATCGGCCAAAACTGCGAGTGTTGATGACCGACACGTAAGCGCACCTTGGGGTTTGTCAATCGTGGGACTCACTCGGGACCCCAAAACAGTGAGTAATAGTCCACGAAACGGGCCAGAATCGGCCAAAACTGCGAGTGTTGATGACCGACACGTAAGCGCACCTTGGGGTTCGTCAATCGTGGGACTCACTCCGGGACCCCAAAATAGTGAGTAATAGTCCACGAAACGGGCCAGAATCGGCCAAAACTGCGAGTGTTGATGGCCCGACACGTAAGCGCACCTTGGGGTTTGTCAATCGTGGGACTCACTCGGGACCCCAAAATAGTGAGTAATAGTCCACCAAGCGGGCGAGAATCGGCCAAAGCTGAGTGTTGATGACCGACACGTAAGCGCACCTTGGGGTTCGTCAATCGTGGGACTCACTCGGGACCCCAAAGCAGTGAGTAATAGTCCACAAGCGGGCGAGAATCGGCCAAAGCTGCGAGTGTTGATGACCGACACGTAAAGCGCACTTGGGGTTTCGTCAATCGTGGGACTCACTCGGGACCCCAAAACAGTGAGTAATAGTCCACGAAACGGGCCAGAATCGGCCAAAACTGCGAGTGTTGATGACCGACACGTAAGCGCACCTTGGGGTTCGTCAATCATGGGACTCACTCGGGACCCCAAACAGTGAGTAATAGTCCACCAAACGGGCCAGAATCGGCCAAAACTGCGAGTGTTGATGACCGACACGTAAGCGCACCTTGGGGTTCGTCAATCGTGGGACTCACTCCGGGACCCCAAAACAGTGAGTAATAGTCCACGAAACGGGCCAGAATCGGCCAAAACTGCGAGTGTTGATGACCGACACGTAAGCGCACCTTGGGGTTTGTCAATCGTGGGACTCACTCCGGGACCCCAAAGCAGTGAGTAATAGTCCACAAGCGGGCGAGAATCGGCCAAAAGCTGCGAGTGTTGATGGCCCGACACGTAAGCGCACCTTGGGGTTTGTCAATCGTGGGACTCACTCGGGACCCCAAAATAGTGAGTAATAGTCCACCAAGCGGGCGAGAATCGGCCAAAAGCTGCGAGTGTTGATGACCGACACGTAAGCGCACCTTGGGGTTCGTCAATCGTGGAAATCACTCCGGGACCCCAAAACAATGAGTAATAGTCCACAAACGGGCCAGACTCGGCCAAAACTGCGAGTGTTGATGACCGACACGTAAGCGCACCTTGGGGTTCGTCAATCGTGGAAATCACTCCGGGACCCCAAAAGCAGTGAGTAATAGTCCACAAGCGGGCGAGAATCGGCCAAAAGCTGCGAGTGTTGATGACCGACACGTAAAGCGCACCTTGGGGTTTGTCAATCGTGGGACTCACTCGGGACCCCAAAAGCAGTGAGTAATAGTCCACGAAGCGGGCGAGAATCGGCCAAAGCTGCGAGTGTTGATGACCGACACGTAAAGCGCACCTTGGGGTTCGTCAATCGTGGGACTCACTCGGGACCCCAAAATAGTGAGTAATAGTCCACAAGCGGGCGAGAATCGGCCAAAAGCGAGGTTGAGAATCTTGGGGCCAAACTCACTCGGGACCCTGAGTGTTGATGGGCGAGAATCCGACCGTAAGCGCACCTTGGGGTTCGTCAATCGTGGGACTCACTCGGGACCCCAAAGCAGTGAGTAATAGTCCACAAGCGGCGAATCGGCCAACTGCGAGTGTTGATGACCGACACGTAAGCGCACCTTGGGGTTTCGTCAATCGTGGGACTCAC
Organism: Aegilops speltoides; assembly: GCA_021437245.1. Lineage (NCBI taxonomy): Eukaryota > Viridiplantae > Streptophyta > Magnoliopsida > Poales > Poaceae > Aegilops > Aegilops speltoides. The sequence goes on from JAHHZJ010003297.1 coordinate 18,210, forward strand.
TCGGGACCCCAAAAGCAGTGAGTAATAGTCCACGAAGCGGGCGAGAATCGGCCAAAAGCTGCGAGTGTTGATGACCGACACGTAAGCGCACCTTGGGGTTCGTCAATCATGGGACTCACTCGGGACCCCAAAATAGTGAGTAATAGTCCACCAAGCGGGCGAGAATCGGCCAAAAGCTGTGAGTGTTGATGACCGACACGTAAAAGCGCACCTTGGGGTTTGTCAATCGTGGGACTCACTCGGGACCCCAAAAGCAGTGAGTAATAGTCCAGCAGTGAGTAAAGCGGGCGAGAATCGGCCAAAACTGCGAGTGTTGATGACCGACACGTAAGCGCACCTTGGGGTTTGTCAATCGTGGGACTCACTCGGGACCCCAAAAGCAGTGAGTAATAGTCCACAAGCGGGCGAGAATCGGCCAAAACTGAGTGTTGATGACCCGACATGTAAGCGCACCTTGGGGTTCGTCAATCGTGGGACTCACTCGGGACCCCAAAACAGTGAGTAATAGTCCACGAAACGGGCCAGAATCGGCCAAAACTGCGAGTGTTGATGACCGACACGTAAGCGCACCTTGGGGTTCGTCAATCGTGGGACTCACTCGGGACCCCAAAATAGTGAGTAATAGTCCCGAAGCGGGCGAGAAAGCGGGTGTTGAATCGGCCAAAAGCTGCGAGTGTTGATGACTCACCCGGGACACGTAAGCGCACCTTGGGGTTCGTCAATCGTGGGACTCACTCGGGACCCCAAAGCAGTGAGTAATAGTCCACAAGCGGGCGAGAATCGGCCAAAACTGCGAGTGTTGATGACCGACACGTAAGCGCACCTTGGGGTTCGTCAATCGTGGGACTCACTCGGGACCCCAAAGCAGTGAGTAATAGTCCACGAAGCGGGCGAGAATCGGCCAAAAGCTGCGAGTGTTGATGACCGACACGTAAAGCGCACCTTAGGGTTCGTCAATCATGGGACTCACTCGGGACCCCAAAATAGTGAGTAATAGTCCACAAGCGGGCGAGAATCGGCCAAAAGCTGCGAGTGTTGATGACCGACACGTAAGCGCACCTTGGGGTTTGTCAATCGTGGGACTCACTCCGGGACCCCAAAATAGTGAGTAATAGTCCACCAAGCGGGCGAGAATCGGCCAAAAGCTGTGAGTGTTGATGGCCGACACGTAAAAGCGCACCTTGGGGTTCGTCAATCGTGGGACTCACTCGGGACCCCAAAGCAGTGAGTAATAGTCCCAAGCGGGCGAGAAAGCGGGCGAGAATCGGCCAAAACTGTGAGTGTTGATGACCCGACACGTAAAGCGCACCTTGGGGTTCGTCAATCGTGGGACTCACTCGGGACCCCAAAGCAGTGAGTAATAGTCCACGAAGCGGGCGAGAATCGGCCAAAACTGCGAGTGTTGATGACCGACACGTAAAGCGCACCTTGGGGTTTGTCAATCGTGGGACTCACTCGGGACCCCAAAGCAGTGAGTAATAGTCCAAGCGGGCGAGAATCGGCCAAAGCTGAGTGTTGATGACCGACACGTAAGCGCACCTTGGGGTTCGTCAATCGTGGGACTCACTCGGGACCCCAAAATAGTGAGTAATAGTCCACCAAGCGGGCGAGAACAAGCGGGCGTCAATCGTGGGAATCGGGACCCCAAAATAGTGAGTAATAGTCCAAAGCGGGCGAGAATCGGCCAAAACTGCGAGTGTTGATGACCCGACACGTAAGCGCACCTTGGGGTTTGTCAATCGTGGGACTCACTCGGGACCCCAAAGCAGTGAGTAATAGTCCACGAAACGGGCCAGAATCGGCCAAAACTGCGAGTGTTGATGACCGACACGTAAGCGCACCTTGGGGTTCGTCAATCGTGGGACTCACTCGGGACCCCAAAGCAGTGAGTAATAGTCCACAAGCGGGCGAGAATCGGCCAAAAGCTGCGAGTGTTGATGACCGACACGTAAGCGCACCTTGGGGTTCGTCAATCATGGGACTCACTCGGGACCCCAAAATAGTGAGTAATAGTCCACAAGCGGGCGAGGCCAAAAGAGAGTGTTGATCGGCCTTGGGGTTTGTCAATCGTGGGACTCACTCGGGACCCCAAAGCAGTGAGTAATAGTCCATGAAGCGGGCGAGAATCGGCCAAAACTGCGAGTGTTGATGCCGACACGTAAAGCGCACCTTGGGGTTTGTCAATCGTGGGACTCACTCGGGACCCCAAAGCAGTGAGTAATAGTCCACAAGCGGGCGAGAATCGGCCAAAACTTACCGACACGTAAGCGCACCTTGGGGTTGTCAATCGTGGGACTCACTCGGGACCCCAAAACAGTGAGTAATAGTCCACGAAACGGGCCAGAATCGGCCAAAACTGCGAGTGTTGATGACCGACACGTAAGCGCACCTTGGGGTTTGTCAATCGTGGGACTCACTCGGGACCCCAAAAACAGTGAGTAATAGTCCACGAAGCGGGCGAGAAGCGGGCGAGAATCGGCCAAAACTGACCCCGAGTGTTGATGTCCCAAGCGGGCGTCGGCCAAAAGCGCAGTGTTGATGACCGACACGTAAGCGCACCTTGGGGTTCGTCAATCGTGGGACTCACTCGGGACCCCAAAGCAGTGAGTAATAGTCCACCAAGCGGGCGAGAATCGGCCAAAACTGCGAGTGTTGATGACCGACACGTAAGCGCACCTTGGGGTTCGTCAATCGTGGGACTCACTCGGGACCCCAAAAGCAGTGAGTAATAGTCCACCAAGCGGGCGAGAATCGGCCAAAGCTGCGAGTGTTGATGACCGACACGTAAGCGCACCTTGGGGTTCGTCAATCGTGGGACTCACTCGGGACCCCAAAATAGTGAGTAATAGTCCACGAAGCGGGCGAGAATCGGCCAAAAGCTGCGAGTGTTGATGGCCCGACACGTAAGCGCACCTTAGGGTTTGTCAATCGTGGGACTCACTCCGGGACCCCAAAATAGTGAGTAATAGTCCACCAAGCGGGCGAGAATCGGCCAAAGCTGTGAGTGTTGATGACCGACACGTAAGCGCACCTTGGGGTTCGTCAATCGTGGGACTCACTCGGGACCCCAAAGCAGTGAGTAATAGTCCACAAGCGGGCGAGAATCGGCCAAAGCTGAGTGTTGATGACCGACACGTAAAGCGCACCTTGGGGTTCGTCAATCGTGGGACTCACTCGGGACCCCAAA
>JAHHZJ010003298.1:0-24520 GCA_021437245.1 Aegilops speltoides
TCAAAGTGCTTAGTGATATATCTCCCAAACCATCAGCAATCTTTCATTTCCAATATACACTCATAAGTAATCTCGGTCCACCGATTCTATAAACTCAGTCTGCAGAGATGAACCACCTACAAAAGCCAAACCCTAGAACCTGGATTTTCGATTAGAACTCGGTCTCACGAAACTAGTGTTGCCAACCACATGACATACGTCATCAAATCGGTGTCACGAGATGATAAATCAGTCCACGAGATTGGCAAACCCTAGTCTTTGGAAGAATCGGACTCAGGATTGTATTTTGGTCCCAAGAAAATCAACGTTCACATGTTTTGAACTTTGGTCTCAGGAGTTGTCAACTTAGTCCCCGTGAGATTGGTCAAATGTGTATGTAGTTGGATTTTAATGGAATATAAATACCCTCCACCTCCTCTTCATTCGTGGAGAGAGCCATCGAAAAAACTACCACTCCTACCTTACATTTACGAGGAAAACTACCTACCCTTGTGTTGAGATCAAGTTGCTCCTCCCACCATATGAAGCTTGATCTCTAGCCTTCAAGTTGCTTTCCTCAATCCTTTCTTCCACAGCCAAATCAGTGAGGAGAGTTGAGTGTTGGGGAGATTATCATTTGAAGCACAAGAGCAAGGAGTTCATCATCATCACACCATCTATTACCTTTTGGAGGGTGGTGCCTCCTAGATTGGTTAGGTGTCGCTTGGGAGCCTCCGTCAAGATGTGGAGTTGAACCAAGAAGTTTGTAAGGCAAGGAGATCGCCTAGAAAGATCTACCCGAGAGTAAGGCTAGTCCTCCGTGGGCGTGCCATGATGGCATAGACAAGGTTGCTTCTTCGTGGACCCTTAGTGGGTGGAGCCCTCCGTGGACTCTACCAGCGTTACCCTCAGTGGGTTGAAGTCTCCATCAGCGTGGATTGGCGATAGCACCACCTACGGAACCACGAGAAAAATCTCCGTGTCTCAAATGCGTTTGCTCTTCTCCACCTCTCTTTACTACATGTGCAATTTACTTTCCGCGCCAATTGCATGTGTAGGGTGATACTTGACTTGATCATCATTGTGAACTTGCCAAAAACTTGTCTTAATCAAAGGCTGAATTTTATATTGTCAAGTAGTCTAATCACCCCCTCTAGACATACTTCGATCCTACAATCTTTTTTTGAAGCTAATATGACAAGCTGCTCCCAAGCACACATTTGTATGCGACACGATGCCTCAAGTTGTTGCTTACTGTCTCGATTCGCCACAAGGCCTCCACCACGAGTTGAGCAAGCATCTGATCATAGTCAGCTCACTCTTGTCCAGATGGCCCATTACGGTGCCTCCGCTTTGAATGCCTGGAGACATAATTTGACTATCATAATGAGCATAGGCCTCGGGTCAGGAAGCCAAGCCTAGGTTGCCAAGGTTTCAGGTACTGCTAACTCACGAGGTCCTTCAATGCAAATGGCTTCAAAGGACACAATACCTTCTTTGACAACGCCAAGAACCCTACTCCAAGCCAAGATATCGCCAGGATTTGGAGCTATCGTGAAGAAATACTCCTGCGTGCTATATGATCAAGGCTCATTTTCCCTCATGTATTTGAAGCTATTGCTGAATGCCGTGCTTAGAAAAAGCACTTGATTGCCCCAAATGTAGTCTCACTTTGTGACAGACAAAAGAACATTGAATGAAGCTATTGCTTCAATTCTGCCACCCCTTTTTAAACCTTTATAGCCAGTCAAAAATTATCCACATTTCTTTGTTGAAGACCTTGAGTATCGCCTCGCACCATATATCATATCATCGGTGAACTCTATAGTGCATCAAAGGACATTCATCAGTGGCCAAAGCGAAGGAGCTGAAGACTTTGGTCTTCTATTCTCCAATGGCATCGAGCTTCACACTCAAAGAATTCTTCATGGGCGACTTAACGCTTCCGGCTCGAGCCTATTTAGTCGAAGTTTTATGCTCCATGGGTCATCGCCTCATCAAGAGACACTCATCTGTCAATTATCAGCCTCTTTCGCAATCATATAATCTTTCGCGAGAGGTTGATATATCCGATTGATGTTATACTCTCGAACCCTGAGGCGCGCTTTGTCTTGAATATTGGCGCAAAGCTTCACTCGGCCTATTGAAGGTGTTCAAGGCGACAAGAATCTATCCAGCGGTAGTAACACAAATGCGCCTCCACGAGCACTTACTTGAAGCCCTTTGAAAGCACCATTGCACAAAGGCCTCGGAAGCGTTCTCGTTCTCAATGACCGAGAACTTCTTGTGGCTCGCCAGAAGCAGGGATAAGCATCATTTGGCTCAAAGAGCGGATGCAAAGCCTCTTGGTGGATGTCAATCGCATGCAACCTTGCCACAAAATGCCTTTGTTGCTCATGAAACTTGCGGCGATCATGGAAGAGTTTGACCCTACTCGATCTGAAGGCTGATCTTCAGGCGATGGCTTCAATGAAAGATTCGGTTTGACTCCACTCCTCCATGGTTGTTGTCCTCGCGCACTCCATCTCTTGAAGATTGAATATTCTTCCTCATGACAGCGGTAAATGCAGTGATCGATGATGAAGATGATGCTACTTCACCACCTCCTACTGCGCATCGACACTGCACCAAGTTCATCTGCACCGCCAACCAACGACGACAACCCTGCTGCTTCACCTACTCATGATGACGAGTAGATGCTCTATGTCTTCAAACCTTTTTGGTCCTTCTTGACAAAAGGGGAGAAGCGTATGAGTTGATAGTCTTCAAGCGGGTTCATATGGGCGGTTGCATTATATTTGCTTCATGCTTACAACTCTTGCTTTTGAAACATTTGGTTCTTTGAGTTGTAACACCTAAACTGATGGTAAATGCACTGCTTATTTGCTTCTTGTGATGCGATGATAAATTCTGCATGTGCGATGATAACTTCGCGCTTAGATCATTATGACGTCCATTTTTATTATGCATGTCATTCTACTTGCTATATCATTTCATGCATGATGAATTATCTTCATAAGTTGAAGTGGATCTCCACAAGTAAACCTGCATGTGCATTTGCATTCCAAAAGCAAATTACTTATATGCACATCTTGGGAGCCCTTGCAACTTATGAAGACAATTCTAATCCTTACAATTTCACATACTTTATCGTTGAAAACTTCAACAGGTTTGTCATCAATCACCAAAAGGAGATTGTAAGTGCATCTAGTGCCACCTAGTTGGTTTTGGAGTATTGCGACAAAGTTGGTTGAGGACTAATCGTTTGTGAGGTGCGGGATAGCATGGTAGTGTCCTTCATTGATTCGGTTTACCTACGGAGATGACCCTAAAAATGTATGAAGACCTTGAAGACAATGGTGGTAGAGAAGATATTCATATTGAAGACTATGACATGAGAAGACATTGCAGAAGACTTTGGAGGCCTTGAAGGCATGTGGTTTAGTTGTTTCCTTTTCTTCTTTGTTGAGTCATAGGAACCACCATCTTTGTTAAGTGGGGTCCAGTGAACTAAGTCGAGAGTGGTGATGTGATGCTCAACTCAAATCCTATGTCTTGGCGAAGACAATGAAAGCAAATCTTATCCATTTGGATGAGTCAGCCTTGCTTGTAGCCCAAGTAAAGTTGCCGCGTGTGTTTGAAATCGACCGTTGGAACCGCGTGTGGTTCCTTAGTGACCAGAGTCATTGTCGGTGTCAAAACGGCGGATCTCGGTAGAGGTCCCGAACTGTCGTCTAGGCGGATGGTAACAGGAGACAAGGACACAATGTTTTTACCAGTTCGGGCCCTCTTGATGGAGGTAAAACCCTCGTCTGCTTGATTAATATTGATGATGTGTATTACAAAAGTGGATCTACCACGAGATCAAAGGCTAAACCTAGAAGCTATCCTATGGTATGATTGTTGCAATGGAGGTTATGTCCTACGGACTAAAGCCCTCCGGTTTATATAAACGCAGGAGAGGCTAGCGTTACCTGTCGATTACAATGGTAGGAGATCTACATATCCGTATTACCAAGCTTGCCTTCCACGCCAAGAAAGTCCCATCCGGACAGGAATGAGTCTTCAATCTTGTATCTTCGTAGTCTTGGAGTCCGTGGGGATGATGAATCCGCTGTCAGGACACCCCTAGTCGAGGACTCCCTCATTAGCCCAACCTAGCTTCAATGACGATGAGTCGGTAGCGCATAATTCGGCATTGCAGGCGGGTTCCTCCTTTGAATAATCGGAGAAGATTGTGAACACGGATAGTGTCGGCTCTGCCAAAATAAATTCCACATTCCACGTAGAGAGAATAATATATACACAAGTTCAATCTCAGGCGTTTCTTGTGGCATGGCGTCACACCACTACCAAGCCTTTACTTGAATCATTTTTATTACCACCTCGGTAGCGTTTAAGCGGCGGTTTCAACCGCGTCTTGGCGGATCGTGTTCCCCTTATTCGATTCTCATCAATGCAGACGTGGGTAACCCAACGCGCCCGTGCCGCCTCCTCTATCGGCGAATCCCAAGCAGTCTGAGGGCGGCCTTAGTATTCCCTTCTTTATAACAGGACCAAAGCTCGTTCTTTTCTTCAATCTTCCACGAATCTTCTCCTTTCTCCAAGTTCCAAACTTTCGAGCCCAGTTGGCGCCGGACCCACAATGACAATGTCGGCTCCGACCTTGAGGCGGTGGGTGCCCTCCTCCGTCACGGAGGAGGGCGATGCTAAAGCTGCGTGAGGCCAAGTACTTGTCTTGAGGTTTCCACACTGCCCGAAGCAGGCCATCCACCAGAGCCAGCGAGTATGTTGTCTTTGTATCCCACCTCCGTTGGGGTTTAGGCTTCCGCGGATCCTTTTGTGAGAGGGCTCATGTTCTACTATGGGTTGGAATTCCATGACTTGGCTCAAGTCCATCCTCCATATCTCCATTCATCGTTGTCTTGAAGCCTTCCTCCGTCACCCCCACTTGGCCTATGGCTGAAGACCTTCATGTGGGCGAAGATGGTGAGGCGTCAAGCTGAATCTTGAGGCGGCCGTGCGGGGAGGCCGATGCCTGTGGCTGAGGCTCCTTCCAAGAGAGCTCGGCTTATGGCAGCGAGTGGTTCTATATCACGCTCAGGGCGTGAGGCACAAACGCCGCCTCCATTCGCTCGGGACCTCCACGACGGTTGATGTAGTGGGTCGAGAAAGGGGCTCAATTGGGGCGTAATCAAGATGTGCCCCTATTGCGAGGCGGTTCGAGACCTCCAAGCGAGGGAGTCGATGCAGTGCGTGGTGATCACAGTGATGCTAATTAGGCGTCTCACCTTTAAATCAAATCCTCTCCGGCTGGGAGTTCAACCCGTAGGGACCACGGATTCTCCACACTTCATGGAGTACGACACCGTGGAGATGTAAGTGTTCTTGAGACCATAAGTGGTGTGTCCGGAATTGACCGAGGATGCGGCCTAAGCTGCAATGCCGGATACCCAAGTAAGTAGCTCCGTGTTGGACGACCATTTGTTTGCTTTTCATAATCGCTTTTGCTTCGATATCCTCCAACAGGAGTGGATTACGCAAGCAAAGCTGATAAGGTGTCGGCCCCCTCCGGAGACCATGCGGAGCCGTCTGGTCGGAATGTTGGAGTTCGCCTTGAAGAAGGCGAGGGGAGAACAAGGCTACAGCCACTGCTTAGGGGGCGCTTGAAGAGGGATCGAATCCTCCCTCCGAGAGGGCCTTCAAGACCGGAGGCCAAATCCCTAAGCGGGGTGAAATCTTGTTGGAGGTCTTGCGTCGGGAGGCCCAGCACAATCTTCTCTAAGAATGAGCCCTCTAGCAAGCCGTGAGTAGGAAAGAATTCATTAATGAAAAACATCCCTATTTGAGCACGAGGATAACCGAAATTTTTACCTTGTAGTTCGGATCGCAACCTTCTCGAGATGAGCTCGTCTTGAGATCTTCGTCCAGGAGATGATGGAAGCCAACGCCTCCGTCTCTGCGCCATCGGATAGAGGCGGACGAGCACAGTGTAGTCCGGAGGCATCCCGAAGTCGGCCGAGCGAAGAATTGGCGCCGACTAGTGTTCGCCGAGGAGCTGAAGATCTGCTTGAGGCGTCCGTCTCGGAAGATCACCGTCGTTGATGAGCATGGTGATCGGAAGGATTCGTCCATGACGGACTGCACAATCCGTCGGGGAGTTCTTTGGCGGGGTTTGAAATGCGTAAAAATGGCGGCGCCTTTTTGACAGTTTGCACATGAAAGTCGCCTGTATAGATAGTAGCAGGACTCGGTGGGTTGTCGGCGACAACGTGCGAGGATCAAATCGCAGTGTTTTATGTCACCTTTCCTGTAGGTGGTGGATAGTCAGGGGCTAGCGGATGATGGAGTTGCCGAATTAATCGGCAGCTTGATGTGGCGGATGGAACATCGCGCTAGTCGGCGAAGCGACAGCGAGTGCAAAGGTAAATAATTCTCCGCAGTCACCTCACATATTAAGGGCTAAGCTCACCTCTTACAATATTATGCTTGGATAGTGCTTCTTGCTTGTGGAAACCTTGGGCGGAAACTCTCAAGCCAAGGCAGCGAGCCGGAAGAAGCAATCTGCGGCTGCCTCGGCGGCGGGAGTTAAAGCCGAAGGCTGCACCTGCGAAACACGGAAGAAGTGGCGGGTGGTCGTTAAATTGAAGGATGCTACCGACCACAATGAGGCTCGTGAAAAGGCGCCTGTCTCGGGCGAAGACACAGTGAAGGCCACCTTGAAGCCAAGGATGCCGATGCAATCACGGGCTATGAAGGAGGAGCTCGCCGGGCGGAACATTGTGGCTGGCAAGCCTTTACTGCTGCGTGGTTCTGATTCAAAAGTATGCTCAACTTGGCGGTTGGGGTCCAGGAGGATCCATATATCGACTTAAGCGGCAAGTCTGGCGGATGTCGTTAATGCACTTGGTCGGAAGGATCACAAGAGCGGAAGAAACTATTTTGGTCTCAATTCCATAGTCCGGATCGTTCACCCTTGACCGTCGTTTGGCGAATAGGCTGAGCTAAACAGGCTATCGGACTTGCCATAGCGGATATCGTGGCTCATATGCGGCGAGAAGGCCCAAAGGCGACGAGCTATTTTGGTTTATTGCAGCAATTTCTTGGGCGATGCCGCTATCAAGGATAAGCGGTCGGCCTGCATAGAGGTGCGTGAGATGGCCCTGCCGTGTGAAGACACATTGGACAGAATGGATGCCTTGCTGTTGCAACCCGGGGTTGGACGAAAGCGATTACCGCGAGCACTATTTTGGTGAAGTTATGCATGGTGCTCGTGTAATAGAGTCGCGAGTGCTCGAAAAATGTCACGTTCAAATGAGCGTTTGTAAAACAATGGTTATAATATAATACTTTTTTATACTTATGCGTTCCAAGTATTGAAATATCTCTATCGGCCGTTGATGTATACATGTGTATAACTTTGAAAGATGGCAGTCTTGACTTATTTACGCACAAGTCTTGAGGTATTCATAAAATAAGCATTTTCACACTTAATCCGATGTATCGGTCTGTTGAGAGGTGGTAGCGTAGCAAGCGAGGCAATCCGGACTATAATGCTTTATCACTTTCACTTAGCCATTGGAGTTTGAGGGTGAACGATATAGCCTAGAATACTGCAGCTCTCGAATTTGGGGCGTGTATGTGCTGACGAAGCGGCCCTTACGTCCGGAGAATTCTAAACATTCCGGTGGTCGATCGAGTGGTTGACCAGTCTCTTGTATCATAATCAGTCAGTTTTGACTTTCTCTCTGAGGTGCTCGCCCGTAGCCCAGGGCACAATGCGATGATTCTTGGTGCTTGCGTTAGCCGATGATCTGGAACATAAGGTAGCAAAACGAGGGCAGGCAAACCCAACATTTGACCAAAGACATGATTGGAGCTGATGCATATAAGGCCCTAACTTTCGGGGCCGAACACTCCCAAGGTGTTCGGTCTTTATAATAATGGTGAAACAATGCCTAAGCCCCTAGTGTCCAGTGCAGGCAGGGTCTCTGGCAGCGGCGATGCTGGCTATCAGGCTCCACTCTGGTTATAATGAGAAACCGAGGGATTATAACAACAAGGAGTAAAAAAAGGTTTCTGGGTGTGTAATCTGAAAAGAATCCTTGCCACGGGTCCCTCTTGCGTCTGCGCTGTGTCTCCGTTGTCTGTTATCACGGATGGTGTGCACATTGTTCATCGTAAAGGAGGAACTTAGTTTGAAAGAAATCATGCGAAAAAAGGTATATAAAAATATTAATAAGTAAGCGGAGTCTATGTTAGCTCGTTGTTGCGTGTATCGCTCAGCCCCTTAATGAAGGCGTCGGGCAAAGGAGTCCTAACTTATTTGTGCGGACTCGTCTAGCCGTGTTGAAATCTTCATGACCCTCGCAATGAAATGATACGTGGACGGGCATTTTAAGTGTAAGAGGCATAATGTGGTATGGCGTTGAAGCGGACAAAGCTTCACGTCCCAATAGTGCTTGATAGCCACCTTGAATGGGGCGACATGAAAAATCAGTTTTCACGTCCGGAAGTTGTTTAGTGACCGAACACAACTTCTAGTGATAAGGAGCCCGTGCACTTGGCGTAAGGGCTGGCGTTACTCCTTTAAAGGAGGTGCGGCTATGTCGAATTTTAATAAGGTCTATCCCCAACTTGCGGATTGTGTTTGGATATAGCGGTTTAGATCGCTGCCTCCATCCATCGAGGACTTGTGTAAAATGTAGTCCGCCTATTATAGGATCAATATCGATGGAGTCCATCCCATTCCGAATATACAGAGTAATCCGGTGGTGAAAGTGATTGGTTTTGACATCCAATCTCGAGGTTCATTGGGGTGGACCTTGCGAGACCCGTCTTGGCGAGTCTGCATTGTTTTCCGCATTATCACATGAAGTGAGTTCTTGCTTTGACCTCTTGTGGAAAGTCTTTTGTTTTCGGTGCTCTTACCTTGTGGGGTTTATCATCATCCTCGCTTGATCGTCAAGGCCCCTTGTGTTCGGCATTTAGTCGGTGTTTGAAAACCCAACAATCTCGGTGGAGTGTGGTTTGCGGGCCTTTGAGAATTACGTGGATTTGACATATCGACCCAAATTTTGTGTAAGTTGGATAGCTCATCCTTTGTTATCCTTAAGAGGTAGTGTTTTGTTGTTTGGCGAGCTTTTGAATCCAGCGTTGACGTGTTCTTTGGGCTTTTTCTTTATTCAGTGGCTGATCCTTTTTTGTGTGTTTTCCGTTTCCATCTCTACTCTCGGATGTACTCGAATTGGTGCATCTTGCTAATGGCTACTGCCTCCATAGCGGGTCATGAGAACTTTAGCGGGACGCCGTCCTTGCTTCTCTTGGCGAGTGTCACGGCAAGCCACTCGTCTCGGGCGTTGTGTTTAAAGGCTTGGCGTCGGGACGATCGACTATTTGGTTCTTTTACTAAGGAACCATTTCGAGAATGTGACTCTCGGGCTGTTGAGTTATATGACTTAGATCATCGCATCGGGAGCGCAATATTCATGAAATTTGCTCTAAGCGTCCTCAAGCTCTTCCCAACTTCAGCAGTGTTTTACAGGAGGCTTTTGAGCCAATAGCGGGCTGGCCCTTTGAGCTTGAGGATAAATATTTTATGGCGTGGAGATCATCTCCTCTAGCCATGTGTATGTGATAGTATAATCCTCTATCCAGGACTCCGGGTGCATTGTTCCGTCGTAAGCCTCTATGTTTATGGGTTTAAACCTGCTGAGAATTCATGATCCAGCACCTCATTGGAAAACTTATAGTGGGTAGGCGCCCTTATATTTAGGTGTCTTCTTTGTCTTGAACACTTGGCGTGTTGTCTTTGCTTCTGGGGCCCTCTTTTTGGCCCGTAAATGGACTGGCTGGGCCATCTATTTTCCAATTAATTAGTAGAAGCATATGCGTGCAGCTTGTAGATTTGGCACGGCATCACGAGTGCGTCTATCGGCAGGCGTCCTCTTTGTTTTTGTTGTGAGGCTCTATGGCTTCCTCGTCAAATTCGGCAGCGCTTGCGCCGGATAGCTCTTTGATTGGTGGTCATTGCCATATTTATGCTGCGGTCTTGGTACTTTCCACCTCATTACGAGTATGTCTTCCGCTGTTTTGAGCTTCGTTTTCTTTCTTCAAGCTTCTTGCGGTGGCGGCGAGTCTTTACGTGAAGGTTTTTATGCTTTGGTGGTATGTCGGCGTGGTCGTCCGGATTGTTGGTTTCACGGGATTGGATTGATTATCTGGTTCGCCCTGTTGGACGACTGCTTGGTTGCATGTTAAGTAAATCCTTTGGTTGCCCTACTCTATACGGGTCATTAGTCTGTCTTTGTCGGCGTAAGGGCTTAGGCGGCGTTGCGCTTACTTCTTTAGTTGTTTATCGGCGAGATTATCATACTTCGCACCCGTTATTCCTCGTAAATCGCTTCCTTTGGGGTATCCACATTATATGTGTCATGTATCCAGTGGTCTTCGGTGCCTGTAGGCGCTGGTTCTTGATGTCTTAAGTCATCGTCGTCCATACGTCGATGTCTTGATCATAGTCTAGCATATACATTAGATGCGTCGGATGGCTACAAAGTGGGTGGTGGGAGGGCTTTGAATTTCTTCATCGTCATCAACCATCCTGCTGTAATCCGGCCCGGTCTCCGGATATCGAGAGATGCTTTAAGCGAATTTAGGATGTCGCCAAAGCGAGTGCTGAAAAAGATGTCCGCCGGTGAACTCCATGATCGGCAATCGGTTTGATTGGCGGGCGTAGCGGAGGTTGAATCCGGCGAGTCCGGCACCTCGAGTCACGAGCATTATAGGGGACAAGGTCGAGTTCGGCTCCATCGCTGCGAGTTGCAGCCCGAGGTGTCGAGCCACGGTCGATCTGAAGCGTCGGCTCGGATTGAGGCGGAGGCGGATTCGTGTCTGACCAAGGCACTATCCGGCGTGAGCTAAATCATTATCGTGACAACGGCGCTTTCGGCTGAGTTCACCGCGGGCGTCGACCATGAAGTTTAGGCTTCGAGACGACACGATGGCGGGCGTAGCTTCGATCTGCTCGGATGGCCAAGTGAGTTGGCCCTTGATGTGGCAACGCCCGAATCTGAAGATCTGTCCGGGGAGAAAAAGTCACCACTGGATGGGCGTTGTTGGTTGAAGAAGCCATCAAGCCTATCGGTGGCGAGAGGAACTCTCAATGAAAGCACCAATGTCGGTGTCAAAACCGGCGGATCTCGGTGGGAGGTCCCGAGCTGTGCGTCTAGGCGGATGGTAACGGAGACAAAGGACACGATGTTTAGCGAGTTCGGGCCCTCTTGATGGAGGTAAAACCTATGTCCTACTTGATTAATATTGATGATGTATTACAAGAGTGGATCTACGAGATCAAGGAGGCTAAACCTAAGCTAGCCTATGGTATGATTGTTGTAATGGAGTTATATCCCTCGGACTAAAGCCCTCCAGTTTATATAAACACGGAGAGGCTAGGGTTACCACAGTCGATTACAATGGTAGGAGATCTACATATCCGTATTGCCAAGCTTGCCTTCCGCCAAGGAAAGTCCCATCCGGACAGGAATGAGTCTTCAATCTTGTATCTTCGTAGTCTTGGAGTCCGTGAGATGATGATGAATCAGGCTGTCCGGACACCCATAATCGAGGACTCCTCGGTCATTTTGGACAAATCAGGTCGGGTTGCCTTGTGGCTATAAATAGCCCACCCCTACACCATAAATTGGTGGCTGCTTTCGAGTTGTGCGGCTTTTCGTTTGAGCAACCCACCTCAAAGCATTTGAGAGAAAGATCCTTGTGAGGACCAAGCCCAAACACCCGAGCCAAGAGTGTTAGGCATCACGAAGTCTTCTTGTCTGTGACCTAAGACTTATTACACTTGAGGGACTGTAATCCTCCGGCCGGTTAGGCGTCGTTCTGAGCATCCAAGAGTCATTGTGGATTGCGGTGAGCAGAATGTCATGAAGGTTGAAGTCTCCTTGAAGACTTACGAGTGATTAGGCCGGGAGTGTCCTTAGCTCAAAGGAAGGTGAAGACACGGTCTTCTTAGTTAAATCTCAGCCTCCTAACCAGGCGTCGGTTGTCCACGACAATGGAACTGGTCCAACAAATCTGTCTTCAACAAGCAACTGGTTCTATCCTTCAACCTTACTTAAGTTTGTCTTACATTGAAGTCATTGCCTATCTGTGTGTCTGTTTGACTTCATTGCTTGACTACTATTGATTGGCTTCACACTATCTTCCATCTTGATCCTTACTACCTAAGCGCTATTAGTCCTATACTTTCACATCATTACATACTTGACTATGGCTTGTTTAGGGTAGTTTATCTTCATGCATATCAATTAGGTTATTTACATTGTTTGTCTTGAAACTTTCAAGTTTGAAGACTTTCCTCAAAATTTCTATTCACCCCCTCTAGTCGATACTAGCACTTTCGGTTTCTAGGTTTTGGGGAGGCTTGTGTGTTCTTGAGATTCATAGGCTTAATCTCTGCAAGAGTAGGAACGAAGGGCGTGGTATTGCGTAGGATTTATACTTGTATTGTTGTCTTGCCCTAGATTTGATCATTCATGCTTTTACATGGTTGTTTCGCGGTTCTTTTGATTCAAACTGCGGTTGGATCTGTGACGTCATTACCGCCCGTCTGGCGGTACTACATGCATGGTACTACACGCCTTCGGGAAGCGGTACTACGGCGCTCTGTCGGCCACTAAAACTTCTTCCGCTCAACCACGGTACTACGTGACCTCGCCGCAGTACTAAGCGCGTTTTTGGGTGATCTTATTTTAGTACCGCGAGCAGCGGGTTTTCTTAGTGACTCACACTCTGCATGCCAACTTTCTCGTATGCCTTCTATGTGTTTCCTATGCTTTATCGTGGCCTTTGCATTGATCTTCTTGGCGTCTTTGGTGTTTTGCGTGTGTGTCTCGGTGGTGGCTCTAAATCGGTCCAATTTTAGTCGTGACCTGCGGCTCCAGCGTCTGCGCCAACCCAATGAAATGCAGAGGATCTTACGCCTCCAAAGCGCAATGTCAAGACCTCAGCTTAAGCACAAGGAGCCGCTAAGGGCATGGATGAATAGCCCCTTAAATGCATGCGTCTCGGGCAGCTTCACCCATATGTGAACCCTGATTCCTTTATGCCGGAGGCTGTTGTTGGAACAACAACAGACCAACATCTATCTGGATGTCATCAAGAACAAGCGAGAATACCTACGTGGAGGTGAAATGGATTGATATGCATCACATGAAAGGACAAGTTAAGTGACTACTTTGGAAGGCTCGGACTTGGTGGAGCAGTTTAGCATGAGCATGTGATATCCTTTCACCTTGACTATGACCACGAGCTTGTCATCAGTTCTTTGTCTCAGATTATTTTCACCTAATGAAAGCGGAGGATAGGCTGGATGACCAATGGCGTCAGTTATGCGCTACACGAAGGTTCATGGATCTGCTCCATGTTCACGATGATGGGCTCAACACTCCGGTGGGTGTTCGCCCCATGCCAATCTTGAGTCGCATACAAGGACAAGCACTCGTTCTGGTTGAGAAAGCGCTGCAATGGCAAAACGGCGTTAGTGCTCAACTCCTTTACGAATATAATGTATTGCATCTTCCAACTCCTTGTTCCCTCGCGCCGGTGACAAAGACAAGTTCATGCC
Organism: Aegilops speltoides; assembly: GCA_021437245.1. Lineage (NCBI taxonomy): Eukaryota > Viridiplantae > Streptophyta > Magnoliopsida > Poales > Poaceae > Aegilops > Aegilops speltoides. Next base: position 13,622 of record JAHHZJ010003298.1, read on the forward strand.
TATAGTGGATATGATGCTTATTTGCGAGGAGGCTCGTTAGTCTGATCTAGCCATTGATGTCACTACTAGGAAAAGCCTATACCAGAATCTTAGCAATGATGATTTAAAATAAGCGCTTCTGCTAAGTAGTTTATGTGGCCCATAAACTACGCTGCTGATAAATATTGCGATGTGGCTTTCGGCTAAAGCAGCTGCTACAAATATCGACGGTGTTCCCCACTCTAAGTAGTGATAGCGCGATGCGAAACAGCGCTCTTGCTAAAATCTTGATAATAATGGCAGCGGTTTCCTCGAGATCGCTGTAAGTTTCAAATTGCATGATTTTTTGTCGATTAGCGATGGCGCCTTACCTAAGCGCGTTGCTGCTAAGTTCTTAGCAGCAATGTGATTTCTCCTGGTAGCTCTTTGCTAACTTCCTGAAACCCCAACCCGTCCTCCCTCCTTCCTTTTCCTTCCCCTACCTCCCCTCTCCTCTTCCCTCCACCACATGCTCCCCTCTCACTTTTTTCCTTCCCCTACCTCCCCTCTCCTCTCTTCCCTCCACCATGCTCCCTCTCCTCTTCTTCTTCTCAATACTTCTCCCCATTCTCTCTCTCTTCTCTATCCACCTTCTCTCTCTTCATTACTCCTACACCTTCACCACCTCCATTAATGCATCTCCTTTCTCTTTTCCTTCCTCCACTAGTTGAAGTTGTCTCCTTCCAAATTAGGTAGCTAGGTAGATGTAGGATTTAGTTAAGTGACCTATTGCCCCTAACTAGATCTATCTTTGTCAAGAAGCTTAATTTGTGCACTTTTGATCTCCTACAACATCATCTTGGCCATCAAGATAGAGTGATGAAACTTTCATCTTTGCAAAATGGAAATGTGTTTATGTGTGTGTGATATGTTTGTGGAAATTGTGTGTGTGGCATGAGTTGGCCGCCAAATTGTGCTTTTGAGTTGCCTATGTTTTGCGAAATCGATTTATTTCCGTTTGGTGAATTAAAACAAACTCTAGATCCATATATGTCCTATTTTAGGAAGGTCATGCCAAATTTTTTATGACTTTGATGCATGCATGCATTTTACAATCAATTTTATTATTACGTGCGAGTTGGCGATGGTCGGTGGAGCGATGGTGGTGGGCAGGTGGTTGCGATGGTGATGCAAGACATGAAAGAAAATAACGGACAGGGTTTTATGTCCGTGTCGAAAATGCAAAGGAATAGTTTGGCTCGACCCCCATGGCGATGGTGGTGTCGGCCTGCTCATGACTGGTTTCATGGATGGCTATACTAGGTGGATAATTGAAGATGAGGATGACGATGTTGAGGATCTTGGCGGGGCGGGAAATGATGACCGCAGGGCAAGGCGAAGATGATCGATAATGGCGGCGGGGCGGACATGGCGGCGGAAGAGGCGGACATGGCAGCGGAGGAAAGGGCGGACATGGCGGCGGAGAGCGACATGGACTCCGCATGGCGGAGTTAAATCGGATACTAAGTTCAATTGTCTTGGGACCCTCATGTTCAAGCATTGCCATGAGAGGCAATCTTGAGAGGCTTCTAGAGAGGCTAAGCTGGGCAGCGGTGGTAACTCGAACACTCCATTGTATGATGGTTGCAATCTGAGGTGACCGGTTGAGTTTCACGCTCCAACTCCACGAAGGCGAAGGCTAAAACAAATGGACCGACACTAGCCTCGATGAGCATCTCAAGTACCTAAAGGATGTTCTTCCCTTGGGTAATCTATGTCCTACTAGTGTTGATGAGGCCAAGAAGATCGTGTGCCCTCTTGATCGCCACGTTAGATACCATGCATGCATCAACGATTGCATAATTTATCGGAAGGAGCGCGGAAAAAACAAGCATCCGGTGTGCAATGCTTCTCGATACAAGAAGGCGGGAAGAAATGTCCCCGAAAGTTGTATGGTACTTACCGATCCTCCCGTCTCCGAGTATTTTGTAGATCCCAAGGAAGCAAAGCTAATCTTTGTTGTACGAGAAGCCAAATGATGGAGATGATCAAAGCTGAGACACGTGAAGGATGGAAGCGGTGGAGGCGTTGAACAGCTTCGGTATTTGAATGTGATGCAAGGAACATCGTGCTCGTGGCGATAGATGGCATGAATCCGTTTGGCAACGAACACCAACCATAGTACATGGCCGTGTTTGTATGGATGTATAACCTCCCCTGGTTGTGCATGAAATGAAATACATTCATGAGCATGCTTATTCAAGGGCCAAAACAACCGGAAATAATATTAATTTGTATCTGGGCTACTTCAAGAGGAGTTAGACACGTTATGGAAAACACCGGCCAAGACATGGGGCCTTGACAAGGTGAGTATTTCAACATGAAGCGGCGATCACGACGATCGGGACTATCTCGATTCTGGATATGTGGCGACGGGTGTGCCATGATATTGCGGATGCAGCGGTGCATGGATGATACAACGTCTCTGGCTAACGTCAAGGAAAGATGGCGGGTGCAGGGAAAATCGTGTACATGGGGCGCCGAAGATGGCAAACGGAGACGACCCGTGGAGAAACCGTGGAGATCTATTCAATGGTCGCTGAGCATCGAGGACCTCCACGTAAGCGATGATGCCGAAATCGATGAGCTGTTGAAAAAGCTGGAATGAGTGCCCGTGAAGAAAACGATGAGAAAGGCGGCAGAATGGCTGCTGAAGGTATGGAAGGCGAGTTTGTGTTGCGGGACTTGGAGTCTTGGCACAAACTCGATACACCTCATTGCCTAGATCAAATGCATATCTGTAAGAATCAAAGTGCTTAGTGATATATCTCCCAAACCATCAGCAATCTTTCATTTCCAATATACACTCATAAGTAATCTCGGTCCACCGATTCTATAAACTCAGTCTGCAGAGATGAACCACCTACAAAAGCCAAACCCTAGAACCTGGATTTTCGATTAGAACTCGGTCTCACGAAACTAGTGTTGCCAACCACATGACATACGTCATCAAATCGGTGTCACGAGATGATAAATCAGTCCACGAGATTGGCAAACCCTAGTCTTTGGAAGAATCGGACTCAGGATTGTATTTTGGTCCCAAGAAAATCAACGTTCACATGTTTTGAACTTTGGTCTCAGGAGTTGTCAACTTAGTCCCCGTGAGATTGGTCAAATGTGTATGTAGTTGGATTTTAATGGAATATAAATACCCTCCACCTCCTCTTCATTCGTGGAGAGAGCCATCGAAAAAACTACCACTCCTACCTTACATTTACGAGGAAAACTACCTACCCTTGTGTTGAGATCAAGTTGCTCCTCCCACCATATGAAGCTTGATCTCTAGCCTTCAAGTTGCTTTCCTCAATCCTTTCTTCCACAGCCAAATCAGTGAGGAGAGTTGAGTGTTGGGGAGATTATCATTTGAAGCACAAGAGCAAGGAGTTCATCATCATCACACCATCTATTACCTTTTGGAGGGTGGTGCCTCCTAGATTGGTTAGGTGTCGCTTGGGAGCCTCCGTCAAGATGTGGAGTTGAACCAAGAAGTTTGTAAGGCAAGGAGATCGCCTAGAAAGATCTACCCGAGAGTAAGGCTAGTCCTCCGTGGGCGTGCCATGATGGCATAGACAAGGTTGCTTCTTCGTGGACCCTTAGTGGGTGGAGCCCTCCGTGGACTCTACCAGCGTTACCCTCAGTGGGTTGAAGTCTCCATCAGCGTGGATTGGCGATAGCACCACCTACGGAACCACGAGAAAAATCTCCGTGTCTCAAATGCGTTTGCTCTTCTCCACCTCTCTTTACTACATGTGCAATTTACTTTCCGCGCCAATTGCATGTGTAGGGTGATACTTGACTTGATCATCATTGTGAACTTGCCAAAAACTTGTCTTAATCAAAGGCTGAATTTTATATTGTCAAGTAGTCTAATCACCCCCTCTAGACATACTTCGATCCTACAATCTTTTTTTGAAGCTAATATGACAAGCTGCTCCCAAGCACACATTTGTATGCGACACGATGCCTCAAGTTGTTGCTTACTGTCTCGATTCGCCACAAGGCCTCCACCACGAGTTGAGCAAGCATCTGATCATAGTCAGCTCACTCTTGTCCAGATGGCCCATTACGGTGCCTCCGCTTTGAATGCCTGGAGACATAATTTGACTATCATAATGAGCATAGGCCTCGGGTCAGGAAGCCAAGCCTAGGTTGCCAAGGTTTCAGGTACTGCTAACTCACGAGGTCCTTCAATGCAAATGGCTTCAAAGGACACAATACCTTCTTTGACAACGCCAAGAACCCTACTCCAAGCCAAGATATCGCCAGGATTTGGAGCTATCGTGAAGAAATACTCCTGCGTGCTATATGATCAAGGCTCATTTTCCCTCATGTATTTGAAGCTATTGCTGAATGCCGTGCTTAGAAAAAGCACTTGATTGCCCCAAATGTAGTCTCACTTTGTGACAGACAAAAGAACATTGAATGAAGCTATTGCTTCAATTCTGCCACCCCTTTTTAAACCTTTATAGCCAGTCAAAAATTATCCACATTTCTTTGTTGAAGACCTTGAGTATCGCCTCGCACCATATATCATATCATCGGTGAACTCTATAGTGCATCAAAGGACATTCATCAGTGGCCAAAGCGAAGGAGCTGAAGACTTTGGTCTTCTATTCTCCAATGGCATCGAGCTTCACACTCAAAGAATTCTTCATGGGCGACTTAACGCTTCCGGCTCGAGCCTATTTAGTCGAAGTTTTATGCTCCATGGGTCATCGCCTCATCAAGAGACACTCATCTGTCAATTATCAGCCTCTTTCGCAATCATATAATCTTTCGCGAGAGGTTGATATATCCGATTGATGTTATACTCTCGAACCCTGAGGCGCGCTTTGTCTTGAATATTGGCGCAAAGCTTCACTCGGCCTATTGAAGGTGTTCAAGGCGACAAGAATCTATCCAGCGGTAGTAACACAAATGCGCCTCCACGAGCACTTACTTGAAGCCCTTTGAAAGCACCATTGCACAAAGGCCTCGGAAGCGTTCTCGTTCTCAATGACCGAGAACTTCTTGTGGCTCGCCAGAAGCAGGGATAAGCATCATTTGGCTCAAAGAGCGGATGCAAAGCCTCTTGGTGGATGTCAATCGCATGCAACCTTGCCACAAAATGCCTTTGTTGCTCATGAAACTTGCGGCGATCATGGAAGAGTTTGACCCTACTCGATCTGAAGGCTGATCTTCAGGCGATGGCTTCAATGAAAGATTCGGTTTGACTCCACTCCTCCATGGTTGTTGTCCTCGCGCACTCCATCTCTTGAAGATTGAATATTCTTCCTCATGACAGCGGTAAATGCAGTGATCGATGATGAAGATGATGCTACTTCACCAACTCCTGCTACTGCGCGCATCGACACTGCACCAAGTTCATCTGCACCGCCAACCAATGCCGACAACCCTGCTGCTTCACCTACTCATGATGACGAGTAGATGCTCTATGTCTTCAAACCTTTTGGTCCTTCTTGACAAAAGGGGAGAAGCGTATGAGTTGATAGTCTTCAAGCGGGTTCATATGGGCGGTTGCATTATATTTGCTTCATGCTTACAACTCTTGCTTTTGAAACATTTGGTTCTTTGAGTTGTAACACCTAAACTGATGGTAAATGCACTGCTTATTTGCTTCTTGTGATGCGATGATAAATTCTGCATGTGCGATGATAACTTCGCGCTTAGATCATTATGACGTCCATTTTTATTATGCATGTCATTCTACTTGCTATATCATTTCATGCATGATGAATTATCTTCATAAGTTGAAGTGGATCTCCACAAGTAAACCTGCATGTGCATTTGCATTCCAAAAGCAAATTACTTATATGCACATCTTGGGAGCCCTTGCAACTTATGAAGACAATTCTAATCCTTACAATTTCACATACTTTATCGTTGAAAACTTCAACAGGTTTGTCATCAATCACCAAAAGGAGATTGTAAGTGCATCTAGTGCCACCTAGTTGGTTTTGGAGTATTGCGACAAAGTTGGTTGAGGACTAATCGTTTGTGAGGTGCGGGATAGCATGGTAGTGTCCTTCATTGATTCGGTTTACCTACGGAGATGACCCTAAAAATGTATGAAGACCTTGAAGACAATGGTGGTAGAGAAGATATTCATATTGAAGACTATGACATGAGAAGACATTGCAGAAGACTTTGGAGGCCTTGAAGGCATGTGGTTTAGTTGTTTCCTTTTCTTCTTTGTTGAGTCATAGGAACCACCATCTTTGTTAAGTGGGGTCCAGTGAACTAAGTCGAGAGTGGTGATGTGATGCTCAACTCAAATCCTATGTCTTGGCGAAGACAATGAAAGCAAATCTTATCCATTTGGATGAGTCAGCCTTGCTTGTAGCCCAAGTAAAGTTGCCGCGTGTGTTTGAAATCGACCGTTGGAACCGCGTGTGGTTCCTTAGTGACCAGAGTCATTGTCGGTGTCAAAACGGCGGATCTCGGTAGAGGTCCCGAACTGTCGTCTAGGCGGATGGTAACAGGAGACAAGGACACAATGTTTTTACCAGTTCGGGCCCTCTTGATGGAGGTAAAACCCTCGTCTGCTTGATTAATATTGATGATGTGTATTACAAAAGTGGATCTACCACGAGATCAAAGGCTAAACCTAGAAGCTATCCTATGGTATGATTGTTGCAATGGAGGTTATGTCCTACGGACTAAAGCCCTCCGGTTTATATAAACGCAGGAGAGGCTAGCGTTACCTGTCGATTACAATGGTAGGAGATCTACATATCCGTATTACCAAGCTTGCCTTCCACGCCAAGAAAGTCCCATCCGGACAGGAATGAGTCTTCAATCTTGTATCTTCGTAGTCTTGGAGTCCGTGGGGATGATGAATCCGCTGTCAGGACACCCCTAGTCGAGGACTCCCTCATTAGCCCAACCTAGCTTCAATGACGATGAGTCGGTAGCGCATAATTCGGCATTGCAGGCGGGTTCCTCCTTTGAATAATCGGAGAAGATTGTGAACACGGATAGTGTCGGCTCTGCCAAAATAAATTCCACATTCCACGTAGAGAGAATAATATATACACAAGTTCAATCTCAGGCGTTTCTTGTGGCATGGCGTCACACCACTACCAAGCCTTTACTTGAATCATTTTTATTACCACCTCGGTAGCGTTTAAGCGGCGGTTTCAACCGCGTCTTGGCGGATCGTGTTCCCCTTATTCGATTCTCATCAATGCAGACGTGGGTAACCCAACGCGCCCGTGCCGCCTCCTCTATCGGCGAATCCCAAGCAGTCTGAGGGCGGCCTTAGTATTCCCTTCTTTATAACAGGACCAAAGCTCGTTCTTTTCTTCAATCTTCCACGAATCTTCTCCTTTCTCCAAGTTCCAAACTTTCGAGCCCAGTTGGCGCCGGACCCACAATGACAATGTCGGCTCCGACCTTGAGGCGGTGGGTGCCCTCCTCCGTCACGGAGGAGGGCGATGCTAAAGCTGCGTGAGGCCAAGTACTTGTCTTGAGGTTTCCACACTGCCCGAAGCAGGCCATCCACCAGAGCCAGCGAGTATGTTGTCTTTGTATCCCACCTCCGTTGGGGTTTAGGCTTCCGCGGATCCTTTTGTGAGAGGGCTCATGTTCTACTATGGGTTGGAATTCCATGACTTGGCTCAAGTCCATCCTCCATATCTCCATTCATCGTTGTCTTGAAGCCTTCCTCCGTCACCCCCACTTGGCCTATGGCTGAAGACCTTCATGTGGGCGAAGATGGTGAGGCGTCAAGCTGAATCTTGAGGCGGCCGTGCGGGGAGGCCGATGCCTGTGGCTGAGGCTCCTTCCAAGAGAGCTCGGCTTATGGCAGCGAGTGGTTCTATATCACGCTCAGGGCGTGAGGCACAAACGCCGCCTCCATTCGCTCGGGACCTCCACGACGGTTGATGTAGTGGGTCGAGAAAGGGGCTCAATTGGGGCGTAATCAAGATGTGCCCCTATTGCGAGGCGGTTCGAGACCTCCAAGCGAGGGAGTCGATGCAGTGCGTGGTGATCACAGTGATGCTAATTAGGCGTCTCACCTTTAAATCAAATCCTCTCCGGCTGGGAGTTCAACCCGTAGGGACCACGGATTCTCCACACTTCATGGAGTACGACACCGTGGAGATGTAAGTGTTCTTGAGACCATAAGTGGTGTGTCCGGAATTGACCGAGGATGCGGCCTAAGCTGCAATGCCGGATACCCAAGTAAGTAGCTCCGTGTTGGACGACCATTTGTTTGCTTTTCATAATCGCTTTTGCTTCGATATCCTCCAACAGGAGTGGATTACGCAAGCAAAGCTGATAAGGTGTCGGCCCCCTCCGGAGACCATGCGGAGCCGTCTGGTCGGAATGTTGGAGTTCGCCTTGAAGAAGGCGAGGGGAGAACAAGGCTACAGCCACTGCTTAGGGGGCGCTTGAAGAGGGATCGAATCCTCCCTCCGAGAGGGCCTTCAAGACCGGAGGCCAAATCCCTAAGCGGGGTGAAATCTTGTTGGAGGTCTTGCGTCGGGAGGCCCAGCACAATCTTCTCTAAGAATGAGCCCTCTAGCAAGCCGTGAGTAGGAAAGAATTCATTAATGAAAAACATCCCTATTTGAGCACGAGGATAACCGAAATTTTTACCTTGTAGTTCGGATCGCAACCTTCTCGAGATGAGCTCGTCTTGAGATCTTCGTCCAGGAGATGATGGAAGCCAACGCCTCCGTCTCTGCGCCATCGGATAGAGGCGGACGAGCACAGTGTAGTCCGGAGGCATCCCGAAGTCGGCCGAGCGAAGAATTGGCGCCGACTAGTGTTCGCCGAGGAGCTGAAGATCTGCTTGAGGCGTCCGTCTCGGAAGATCACCGTCGTTGATGAGCATGGTGATCGGAAGGATTCGTCCATGACGGACTGCACAATCCGTCGGGGAGTTCTTTGAGATGTTTCTCCCGGGCGTTTTACTATGTCCTTTTTGCACTATATGAGCTCCTCGTGAAGAGGAAGAAGTCTCGCAAATCTGTGTGGCGGATCCATACTACATGCACGAGTCTTTCTTGAGTCTCGGCGACTTTGGCGTGAACTGCTAGGAGTACCTCCAAAACTTCATGGTCAGAATAAGGACCGGAAATTGTCCTCGTGCCTTATCATCCAAAAGTAGTCATTCGGACAACCCTTTGTACATTTCAATCATTCCTTCTCTCTCTATGGGGAATAATTTGAGGTGTCTTTCCCTGACAGCAGGCGCCGTTCTTATCGTTCTTTACCCAAAGTCTCCCCGCGTGTATTTTGACCCTTGAGACTACGAGAAAAAGGACTACCCCACATAATGAATATTCTAGATGATGCTCTCCAAGGCTTGACTATAGAGGTATACGTGCATATCGAAACAAAGGAACAAGAAGATGGGTTTGCGCATAAAACTAACTTCTCCTGCATCCATGTCCCAAAACCAAGCAAGAAGGATGGATTCTACATCGTCCATCTCATGATTCAGTTCAACACGGATCACCAAAAGCTTGCATTAACAGCGAAATGATGATCATATCCACAAGTGGCTAGAATCTCATGGAGAAGCGAATTATAAACTTAGAGATGACTTCTTTGCATCCAAAGCGACATTGCGGCGATCATCATGAAAGAAGAATCGATGAGAAGGGATGTTCCACCACGGCCCTATTCGCGGTGCGTCCGAAATCGCATAGGCATGCAACGTCTAGACCTCCCGGTTCAAGCAGCTAGGGTTAATCCTCGATGATATGGAAGGATGGAACTTCTAGTGATTTATGATGCGATGATGATGATATGTTCGGTTGAACTTGTATACTTTTGTGGCGATGAAACTTTGTGATGTTCACGGTCCTGCTGAACTTGCGCTACTTTGTTAGTTGGCGTCGATGACCTGCGTACCTCTAGTTAATTAATTTGCGTCTGTATATTTGCATCTAGTTGCTAACGTTTCTTTTTGGTGTTGCTCTAGTATATTTTTTTGCAATATATGATTGTACATCCTCTTCATGAGCATGCATCTCTAACGGTACCTAGTTTCTTGATGGCGAGATGGAAATGCTATATAGTGTACAAAGGGAAGGTTCGGGGTGTACAAGAGTGCATTAGTGTCGGCGCAAGTGAATGGGTTCACGGCGCCTTAAAAACTAAGCGGACAAGAAGGGAAGCTAGTTACTTGAGGTTCACGCTAAGCGCGAGAGGACTGTAACCGCCACCTCATGTCTTGCATGGTTCGCTCTCACTCATAGTGATAGCACTTCTTCGTATGCCTTTGTTTAGATGGATGCGTTGTTGTAGTTGCAAGTATTGAGACTTGCATGTATTGCTATTTGAGATGATAACAAGATATCACTTTGTGTTGGATGATGATTATGAAGAGACTATTTGTATGTACATGCTATGATTACATTTGTGGTCTCATGAGCATTTGTATGTGTATCATGATGAAATTTCTATGTGCTAAAGATTCTTCTACAAAGCGGTTCAAATACAAAACAAATATCCAAAAAAACTACTTAAATTAGCGTGGCGAGTGTACAAAAGTTAGCGGCGGTATACAATAGCGATGGCGCGTCCCAAGCGCTAGTGCTAATAGCGATAGCGAGCTTCCGACCGTCTTCTTTGCTGACTTGTATAGCGATGGCCGGCTGGACGCGCCTGCTATGAGTTAGCTTAGCGCCCGTATTAGTAGCGGTACCCTCTTGATACATCTAAAACCAGCGCTGCTAGCCTTTTCCTAGTAGTGTGTCTCCACATCAAGTGGTGTGAGCTTGGTTTGTAGTGTTCAACCGCAGGTGCCTATCTATGGGCCCTATCTCTTTCTCGATCTCGAAGACTTGGGAGAAGATGTTCCCTGGTGAGGAGTTCCTTGCGATGGATTGCCAGAGCCCATCATCTTATCAAATCAGCCCACCA
>JAHHZJ010003299.1:0-22488 GCA_021437245.1 Aegilops speltoides
GTTCGGCCACGCATCCGATCATGTTGCTTGCTTCCCGTTTCTCGGGCTGAGCGAACACCGAGCCGGTACGCCGCCGCCACCTTCGCAGACGCCGGATTTACATCGACTCGCCCGCGGCCCTCTTCGTTATCATCACGGAGTGACCGGCCTACATGCTGCTATACGCCGACGACATCATTCCGACGGCATCCATGCCGCTCCTCCGGCTCACCGCTCGCCTTCGTGATGAGTTTGCCTCAATGATTTGGGTCCTCTGCATTATTTCCTTGGCATTGAGGTGGTTCGACGCGGATGGGTTCTTCTGCATCGCGCGCTATGCCCATGAGCTTTCGACCGAGCCGGCATGCTTACGCAGCCCGCTCCCACGCCCATCGACACCAAGGCCAAGGTCTCCGCTTTGGAGGGTTCGCATCGGATGCGCCTTCTACCGCTCCATCGTGGGCGCCTGCAGATCGACCCGCGCCCGACTTGCGGATGCCGTCAGCAGGTCTGTTTACACATGCATGCTCCGACTTTCCGGACTCGGTGAAGCGATCCTCCCGGACATCACGGCACCCAGTCTTTGGGACTCACGTTGACGGCTTCCGCCTCCACCGACCTCCTATCGATAATGAGATTGACCCACTTTCATTTCAATATACGCCTTACCGATCAATACAGGAAGCATTGCCAAAACAATTCGTTTCAACAGGAGCAGGCAAGTCTAGTCCTGGCGTTCCACAGGCAAGAAGTAAAAAGTCTTGAATTTATTCACTGGGCAGTGCCTAACAACATCGGATGCTACAACTTCCATGTTTGTTTCCTGAAACAGATGATGCTAGGCTTAGCGGCCGCTACCACTTGCGACATGACATTCCACACAAGTACTTTGAATGGTGTCATACTCATTTGGTTTGCTTACGCTGCGGAAACCACCAAGACGTCATCAATGCCCGAAGGACGGAAGGCTCGAGATCAGTATCGCGCCAATATGTGTATCAGACAGTGTTTGGTTGAAGAGTCGCACACAGACTTGTAGCTCAGCATCGCTAATGAGCTCTCCTTCATTCGCCAGGCGCAGTTTTCGGATCAAGACGTTCTGCTGCTTCGTTGCGCTCCCACCGCGCCCAACTCCTTTGGCCAGGCGTTTGGTTTCATTGGCCACTTGGCCTAGGAGTAGTGCCCAATTAATATGAAACGGAGGAGTATAATTATTGAATACCCAAGGTCACCTCACTTCCAGCGCCAAGATGGCAGCCGGATGGAAGGGACCAAAATTTCTCCGTGGCGGCGGCTACTATTCGCTAGAAATCTCACAATATTTTTTTAGATAGGATAGGATGATAGAGTATTACTAGTACCAGTTATGTGCTACTGAACCATGTGTTAACTTTCATTTTCTTCGGAAAATGAAGACCTCCGTTTCGGTTACTGGTCCTGGGTCGGGCCTAAAAGTGTCACTGGACGAGGATTAAGAGCTAGACATGGACAATTCGTCCGAGCAAACCAAACTAGTATAATGGTACCATAATTGGGTCTCCGGTGTCAAATTGAATTCGTCATCTGTCTGACCGCACTTATCAAGATGTGACAATGTGGTAGGAGGAAGGCAGGGCAGCGATGGTTGGCGGCACACCGGTCAGGAAGCAATGCACACCTTCAACTTTGATCATTAACGTGAGATATTCAAGTGTTCAACACCACACCATAGTAGGTGTCTTCTTGCCTTTACATCAACCGTTTCTGGACCTAGTTAATTGCCTTGGAGACCGAATGGCAGGCCCGCTCAAAACCAATAATTGACTGAAATAATTAAAGGTCCTGCACGTAGAACATTCGTGTTCGTAGCCATCGATGGTGAACAGGAGGCTGTTCTAGGGGTATGAGTGATAAAGATAGCCTTATCCCAACTGCTGGCTCTATCCACCTCGTCTAGTTTAGTACGTCTACTCATATTTTGGGTCAAACTTTAACTATTTATATGGCTAAAAGAATATAAAGTAAATACTACAACAAGTATATTGTTTAACTTGTATGTGAAATAGGTTATAATTTTTATGACATATATTTCATATTTTGTTAGCTCTTTTTTGCGGGGTTCATATTTTGTTGTTAGGCTTTTTTTTGCGGGGTTCATATTTTGTTGCTTAAATGTATCATTTACCACACGAAATAAACACGACATGCCATATCCCACCAAGGCTAAACAACACCGGCCGTTGGATTAGTCATCGCGTTCAGCTCAATGTCGTGTGAAGTACTTCCCAAATAAGATGGAGTCTAATAAACTCAGCAGAATAATAGTATTTTTTAACACACACAGCAAGCTTATATGTATGTGCATACCTCATCCCTATGAACTCACACACGCACACCCACCCCTATGAGAATCTTTTGAGAGTGAGGCATATCATCTTGAGATTTTACGGTTACGGACACTCTTAGTCGACGGCGCTCCTCCCTTCAACGCTTATCGTCGAAAATTCAAATAAATCAAGGATAAATGCGAGCACGGATTGAACCCTGGACTGAGATACCATGTCCACCTAACAATCCAACCACAGTTGATTCGCGCAGTAATAGTTATATCATCTAGTATAGCCAACCCAAATTTTAATCCATAATAGTTAGCTATTGACATTAGGGCATCTCCAATGTGGACCTCAAACCACCGAAACGTTCAGACGCGGGTTCAACGTGCTTTTACCATCCAACGCAAATCATGTATCACCGCCTCGGCGATTCAGACTTCATTTTTCCCGCAAACCAGAAACAAACCGGGGTGAGGGGCTTTGTGATGGCTATACGTTTTAAGCATTTTTAGAGCGCATGTTCTCTCCATGTATCATGTCCCCATTGAATCAAATATGTATTCATTATGCATGATTACCCTTTTTACTCTTTTTGTTGTGAGCATTGCACATTTCATGTTTTATTTAGTTTTATTACTTTTCTTGTTTTCTCGTGTCTAAGATATTTTGGAGCAACCTACCACCAAGCATGATAAAAGGATCAAAGGTGGGTTCAATCGGAGGACTTCCAACCACGCTGCTTTGGAGAGGGAAGAAAGCTATTTTACCAAAATGTTCCAAATCAAGATCTAATACCATCAAGATCGGAGTCGCTCTCGCAATCCAACAAGCCCAAGAATGTCAAAATTAGAGTATGCATGAAGAAATGACGCCCAAAATATAGAAGATCCGAGAGCAAGACGGTAGCTCGTTGTACCGGCGGTCGTATCACTTGAAAACAGGCCCATAAGTTACCCTTTCATATTGCATTCTTCATCGATTTCTACGCTTGATTACACATGCTTGGTTGATAAGTAAGGGTTTGGGACCTTAAGCCCTTTGATCAAAGGAAGCAACCACGCCTATGGAGGCTTGGGGAGAGGTATTTATATACCTCTCCAATCCTAGCCGCCACCGCCACCACATGATTCATCCAAGATAGATCTCCATTGCTTATCCGCTCCACCACAATAAAGGGACAAGTCCAAGAGGAGGCTCCACCATTGCATACACCAGCCTTGAGTCGGTGCCATCTCCACCACGCGGCACCTCCATCGGTGTCATCCTCATCTCCATCAACGCCGTGCCTTATCATCACCATCACCACCATCGGTTGCCGGCACTCAAGGCATTTGCAAACCGAACCGAAAAATCATACCAAAATAAACCGAATCAAACCGAATTTATTGTTTTTATGGTTTCTGGTTTCGATATGGTATGAACTTTTGATACCGTTTTGAATTTCGGTTTTATGGTATATACCAAAAACCGAATGGTTAACCGAATAAACCGAAATGAAAATATATTTATATTTTGAGGTAAACAAGTAGTCATTTTTCATGTATAGGAGTAAAATTTCCTGCAAAGAACAACCCTTTTTTTCCTGTAATGTAGTATTTTTTTTCTCTTGCAAAAATGCTAATCACGTCCATAACCTTTCAAGGCATGAATTGAGGCATGCATATATACTTATATAAAGTTATATACCGTTTTTATTAAAAGAGTATGGGTTTTGAATTATAAATTTGTAAAATACGTCAACTTTGGTTATTGTGGTATATACCAAACCATACCGAAATAATTTGGTATATACGAAACCGAACCGTATTTAATTTCATACCGTATAAACTGAAGTATTAATACCGCATAAACCGGAAAACCGTATAAACCAACTATGCAAACCGAATAAACTGAACGCACAGAGTGACCGTGCCGCCATCTCCATCACCACCATGCTTCTCCCTTCACTGTCTTGACGCCGGCTTCTAACTTGACCCTAACATCTATGTCGTTCCTTTTCATGTTTGAGTAGTTGCACTTGTTCCGGGAAACGGATGAACTAATCTATTATTAGAATTATTTACATCCATGCGGTCCAATATATTATTCTTACATGTTCAAGTTAGTATCGTTCACGAGTGTTGAGAAGAGGCCCGCCGCATTATCGCCGTGATTGGCCGTGAACTTGTTACTATTATTGTAGAGGATCAGTGCCATAGGATAATAGACAATTATCTTTGACGTTCGCACATTTACAATTCATAGGAGAATAACTGGTTAACCCACATCTGGCCGGTCCATGGGGAAACCTTTAATTATCATAGGAGAATTGGCGTGGGTCATATTAGTGGCGTATGCGAAGTGTGCCCATGAGTAGAACGTGCTTTGTATTGGGACCGCCCACTTATGCATACGAAAAATGGATAGAGGATACGACAAGAGCGTTTGTTCCTCACTTGTGCGGGTCATATTAGTAATGTTGATTTCAAAACTCTCGAGAACACTTTACTTTAAACATCGCTCTACTAACGTAGTATCTTTTAATTCTTGGTTTTTCCTTGCTTGTTCGTAGTCTAGATAAACACATTTTTATTTTGCTTCCTAGAAACCGATAGAGAAGACTATTTCCAAATTCTGGTTTGGGTGTGTACGTAACTGTGTTAAGGTGATAGTTTAGTTGAGAGGTCTATGGTGCCTTCCTTTACGCTCCCTGTGGGTTTGACACTTATTACGGAAGTAGTACAACAACCATGTGCACTTGCAGGTCATCACTTTGAGAGAGTCCACCGCTGCCACCCAAGTGTTCGACACCGACCCACCAAAAACACTCTCCCACTTCTCCCGGCTTATCCGATGGACGACGCCCCACGCCACATTCATGTCAGCCCGAGTAATTAGCGCCGCATTGATGCCAAGTGATGTGACCATAAGGGAGGGCGACGACCAATGCGGCCTCTCGCATCGCCACTTCAATGGGGAGACCGCGTCCAAGAAACCAACTTCGACTAATGAGCCACATTGAAGTGGGCTGCTTTGTTTGTTCGGCCCGCGCGCTATTTAAGCCCATTGCGGTGTCATCCACAAGCACTATCCACTCCTCCTCGCTCCGCACCTCTTCGCCGATGCCCTCTTCCTCTACCAATGGGCGCCGAGGAAGTCTTGGGCCTCGTGGTGGCGGCGGCGTCCGGATCGGGATCGGAGGATTGTGGTGACACCTCCTCGCACTCCGGGGCCGTCTTGCTCGTGCGGTCGCCTCCTCCATAAAGGAGGAGATCGCATATCTTTCAAGGACAAGGAGGACCAGCCGCCCGACGCCTGGCCCTCTTGCGGATGCGTTCTATGTGGTGACAAACACCGACTACAAGCAGAATGGAGCTCATGCTCCATTGCTCGCCCTTCACGCCCACGGCCCGGGTGCACAAGACGCCTCCTCCACGCCAATCTAGAGCCCACTCCTCCCATACGACCCGCGCGCCAAGTCAAGGAGGAGAGGCGCCACACCAAACGCCCCCGGTGGAGGCCCGCCCATGGAATTGCCGCAAAGCCGGCGATCGCATTCATCATTAACTCGGCAAGAACAGCACCTCCTCCCGGAGCACCATTACGATGGAGGAGTGCATCGACAGGAGGCCCCGGGGACAGGTAACGCCACACGGCCGAAGTTCACGGCCGCATCCCGCCACCACACATACCGCGGACCCAAGGCTGGCTACGGTTGGTCCCTTAATTGGTCGAAGACCACGGGGAGCAAGCGCCTCTTAACGCCTCAACGAGGAGGTCAACTCACCAGGTGGTCTCCGCGAGTCAACCACCATTGCCACCACCACAATGCACGCCGCTCTCCTCGCCGCATCCACGGTGGCTATGGCGCATTGCGCCGGAACGAGCAAATGGAGAAGATCATCCGCGATCAACAGGCGGTGGCGGAAGCCCGCCGCGAGACCACGCCTACCGCTTCCGCCGCGAACTCCAACAATGGCGGCACGGCGATGCGGAGGTGCCGCCAGCGCCGGCCTCGGGTCACCATCAATATAAGGTAGTTTATTTTTTTATGGTTTTAAGTTCACCGGACGAAATATTGTCTGGTTTGATGTAAAAATTATCAATTTTCAATGAATATCATCCGGTTTGTCTAAATTTGCATTAAACTTGTTCACTTTTGTTGATGGTATAATTTGGCTAATTAATATATGATGAGCCAAATTGATTCAATGATTTATCAAGCTGATCGGTTGATGCATTTTTTAAGTATTGCAACAGGAAGTTTCATGGACAACAAAGATGCAAGTTCTAAGAAGGATCGGATGCTAAGCTAAACTATGGGCATGGAGTGCATGGTCTATATATATCTACGTAAAGCGGAGAAGTATGCTTAGTGCTGATGGCTATTATCCAGTTGATTTTGACGCTTGCGGAGTATTTTATTATTTTCTTTGAAGGCTCAAGATATTTGTACGTGTATGCTTAGAATTTGGGTTACTATATTATCTGGTGATAGCGACGGGCGGAATAATTAATTGATAAGGCAAGGTGTGTATACGGTCAAAGAGATCGCCATGCAGGTTAGCCTAATGTAAAACGTCAAGTACTATACATGGTAACCCAATTAGGATGACTTGATTAGATTCTAATCGGTTTGATTTTGAATTCAACTCGGCACGCCAAGTCCTGCCTTCTATACGCCAAAGTCCAGCGTGCTTTATATATAAGGCCATGGCCGATTGGAAACACCCCCAACAATCGATCTATCAATACAAACTACTTTTTCACGTACGTCTATTTTCTATCGCTACTTCCTGCCGAACCCTAGCAGCCCTAGGGTTTGGCGATCTTTGCCATTTTTGCTCTGGAAAGCGGCCGGTTCTTCTCCACGAAAGCGAGGAAATCTTTGTTGCTTTGCTCATAAAGCAATCGCTTCGTCCAAAAGCACGCGGTTATCCCGGTGTTGGCGGCGATTTCGGTCAACACAATTGGCACTCCGGGGACGAGAAGAAACAGAGCTACATGATGAGTACCGAGTCCAAGAATGGGAGCGACATCGACCGGAGAACGCATCCGCCACACTCGACGATCTGTCGGAGGATGTTGGGCGAGCTTGAAGAGGAGCTTGAGAAAGAAAAGGTTGAGAGGTTGAAGCTCGTTGGCTGGATACCGAAGACGAGGAACGGCGCCAAAAAGGTAGTTCCAATCCTTCCGATGCTCGGTAAAAACTCAACTAAGAAATTGCTCATCTAATTGATGTGTCCGTAGCTAGTAAATATGGTTCGATATGAAAATACGACACGCATAATTACTCAAGCAGAGCTAATAGACTTGAAGACTTTAAGGAGCAGTTTAATAAAGGTCTTGAAAGATGTCTACCTGGTCATGTACGCCATTAGTGCTGCAAGTCAATGATGAGTATTTTGTAAAAAGACCGATGCCACCAGATAGTAGCAGATTTAATAATTTTCCAATTAATATACATATGCCTAGTGCATCGGCTAATGCTATGCAGCCTCACATTCCTTTAAACAATAATCGAGCAGCCTAGTTATCAAACAAGAGTATATAATACGCCACCATCGCCTGTCGGTACCGGGTTCCGATGGGCCGGTACCTGATTCATATTTTAGTGGGTCTCCGTTGAAACTCGGATGCTCCAATTTCTTTGCCGGAATTTCCACCACGTGCTAGTATTTCATCTGCTCCACAAGCCAGTTCTCTACAGCCCAATAATAATTTTAAGGATCCGCTTGCTAATATACTTAGAGAATTTGGTTTAGAACCTAAGGGTAGAGCACGGCATATCAAAAACCATACCCTGATTATTTTCACTCGACATCATATCCTCGGGTTTTAGAATTCCAGATTTTGTTAAATTTACGGGTAGATGGTAGATCTACTTTTGAGCATGTGGGACAATTTTTAGCACAATGCAGCGAGGTCGGCACATCGAGTTTTAGATTAAAATTATTTCCTTTATCTCTATCTGTACTGCATTTACTTGGTTTACATCGCTTGCTCCTAATTCTATTTCAACATGGGCACAACTGGAGCAAAAATTTCTGAGTATTTTTATAGCGTGAAAAGAATTGCTTTTAGATTTAACTATGGTAAGGCAAAAATATAATGAGCATGTTCATGATTATATTAGGAGGTTTAGGGATGTCAAAAACCGATGTTTCAGCTTGACCATAGCCAAAAGGATTAGCCGATCTTGCCTTTTCGGGTTTACTCGCCATATTAAGGATAAACTAGAAGGGCAAGAATTTTTAGATGTTAACCAAGTTTTGCGAAGGCTTTTGGCAAGAAAACCAGGCTAAAGAAATTAAACAATATAGCCGGTTTAAAGATAACAGAAATAAAGAGAAAGATAATCATGTGGTTAATGCCTTAGATTATGATAGTGATTCGGCTAGTGAGGATGATGTTAATATATGTGTAGCCAATGGGTTCAAGCGCCAAAGTCAAAACCTTTTGCATGTTCGCTTTGAAACCTACACCTGCTAGAAGAGATGAAATTAAATACACTTTGATGTTAGCAAGTGTGATAGAATTTTGATATGTTATTGCAGAATAAATTAATTAGAGTAAGAGAGGTCATGTAATTCCACCTCCGAAGAATTGGGTAGAAGAGCTTATTGTAAGTGGCACAATTCTTTTCTCATGCTACTAATGATTGTAACGTGTTTACGACAGGTGCAATCGGCTATCAATGAAGGACAATTGACGCTTCGAAGGTCCTAAGATGAAGCTCGACAATGACCTTTTCCTATCAATATGGTCAAGCTTGAGAGTAAAAATTTTATTCGGTCGGATCAGACCGAATCCGCAAGAAAAAAATGTTGTTGATAACAGTGTTCCTCCAAGGATGATCAAACCAAAAATCCGAAATAGGAGTGTGGAAAGTCAACGGAGAAAGGAGACAAGCTCCAAGGCCAAAACCGACAGTTAGCATGTTGTTGGAAAAATATACCTCACGCAAGACCAACAATGTGTTTAATCAGCTCGGATGTAATAAGCATCCTAGATCTCCTTCCGTCCTCAAATGAGCAATGGCAAGGAAGTGCATATGACCAACAGCCGATTTTGCAATGGAGCTGACATATTGGGGTTGTGCACCTCCTATGTATCGCAGTGTCCTCCATGGGGTTTAACTTGGCGCCATATCCTATAGGGCCAGCAGGTTATTTTCAGCCAGGATGGATCCCGCCGAGGCCTATGTTCGACCAAACGATATGAGAAAAGGGCTCGTTTCAATGAGGAGGCTAGATTACATAACACCATCGAGATTCGAGGAGGTCGATCACCAGCAGCAGGCGCAACAACTATAAGGGCAACTAAGCCGTATGGATGCTGGTGAAGCTGCTGAAACTAAAGCAGCAAAAAATTCATATGATTTGGATGCTGATCATAGTCTGAAAATAGCGGAACACCACCGGATGAAGGTGTTGTCAATTGTACGAAACAAGCAGTGTCTCAAAAGAAGCTTCTCGACAGAGGAGAAAAGTAATAGCGTGAAGTTACGGCAAGCTGGCCAGTCTAATCAATTTGAAAAGCAAATTAATTCTGGGCATAACCGCATGCATGGCCGGATGCTATATCCTCACGTATTATTAGAAGCCTAAGTCGGCTAGCCACAAGCTGATCTGATCCTAAACAATTGTTGCACAGAACGCCCAAGAGTTTGCCTCCGAGGGGTTTCAAGTCTAATACTAGTACATCTACACGTTGGGAGTCGGCAATGTACGCCAGGATTTAGTTCCAGATCGATATGATCAGCAGAGAAGTTTTTGGCCAGAGATGAAACGTTTGCGGAAAAATAGAAGTACGCCAAGATAGGCCAAGGACCCGGGGCAGCCAAATTAAGTCTATCGCGCCAGGAACTAAACCAGCACCGCAGTGGTGCCCGAATGGACTTACCCACACTCGTAAACGACATGTACAGCATCATGACATTGGAAATAAAGGAAGAGATAGCTGAGAAGAAGCGCGATAGATGGTTCAATCAGGATAAACCAATGATGCCTACAAAGACTTGGAAGGAGAAGCGCATCGCAGCAGAGGAAAATAAAAATATGGATGCCATCATTATTGTAGAAAATTTAGAGAATAATAAAGATGCACCAACTGATATGGATGTTAATATGGTGTTCGATTGCCGCTGAATTCCGCTAACGAGGCAGAAATTGCTGAACTTGTTCTTGGCCCAAAGAATGCTAGATTTGAGAAACCAGAGAATCATGGGCAGCACCTAAAGGCATTATTTATCGAGGTCACATTGATGGTAAGCCTATTGGTCGATGCTTGTTGATGGCGGTGCAGGTGTTAATATTATGCCCTTTTTGGTATTTTCTAAACTAAACCGAAAAAGAGCGAGTTAATGAAGACCAACATGGGACTTAGTGGGTTCTCGGGAGAATTGTCCGAGGCTAAGGGTGTTATTTCTATGGAGCTCACAATGGAAGCAAAACATTGCCGACTGCATTTTTTGTTGTCGGGTCAAAGGCCGGTATAATATTCTTTTGGGACGCTGGATTCATGCAAATTGTTGATCCTTCTACTCTTCATCAATGCTTAATCCAGGGTTAATGATGATGTCGAGGTGATTGAGGCGGATAATTCTTCTTGCATTGCTTTGACGGAGGCGCCGGTTGATTGGCAACACGGTGACATGCGGGTTTGACCGGTAGGGATTTATCGGATTATGATTATATCAAGATCGGTAGAGATGGTTTTGTATCTATAAATGCATAGTCTGAATAGCTCGCTTAATGATTTATCTATATAAATGATGAATAAAGACGATAGCATTGAGTGGCTACAAAGACGCACGGAGGAGTATCGTTCCGGAAAGAGCGATATGCCTGAAACAATTGAAGATTTTGATGACATGGAAAAGCTTGGACAAGGATTCTCATCGGCTGATCCACTTGAAGAAATTGATATTGGTGATGGAAGTATCCCGAGGCCTACATTTATCAAAGCTAGCTTGAAAGCCGATCAAAAAAGTATGGTACGTTTATTACTTAAAGAATTCGTTCATTGCTTTGCTTGGAATTATATTGAGATTCCCGGATTGAGTAGAGATTTAGTAGAACATAGATTACCTATTAAATCCGTTTTAGGCCGCATAAACAACCTCATAGAAGTTTCAACCTTAATTTGTATGACCGCATCAAAGAAGAGGTTGATCGGTTGTTAAAAGCTGTTTATTCGGCCGGTAGATATGCAGATTGGGTTTCTAATATTGTGCCCGTGGAAAAGAAAAATACCGGTAATATTAGAATCTGTGTTGATTTTAGAGATTTGAATAAAGCTACTCCGAAAGATGAATATCCTATGCCTATATCCGAATGCTTATTAATGATGCATCGGGACATAAAGTAATTAGCTTTTTAGATGGTAATGCAGGTTACAATCAAATATTTATGGCAACAAGATATGTCTAAGATTGCTTTTGTTGCCAGGTTTTCTTGGTTTATTTGAGGGTCGTTATGACATTTGTGTTAAAAATGCCGATGCTACATATCAACGCTTATGAATTTAATTTTTCATGATCTTCTAGGCATTGTATTAGAAATATATATTGATGACATAGTTGTTAAATCGGATGGGTTTGATCATCATTTAGCCGATTTAAGATTAGCTTTTGAAAGAATGCCGTATGGATTAAAATGAACCCACTCAAATGTGCTTTTGGCGGTCGGCTGGTAAGTTTTAGGATTCATAATTCATGAAAATGGCATAGAGATTGACCCTAAGAAAGTGGAGGCAATTAGAAATTTGGAGGAACCCATGTGTAAAGGGATGTGCAAAAGTTGTTAGGAAAAATTAATTACTTGAGACGATTCATATCTAACCTTGCAGGAAAAATTGAATTGTTTGTCCCTTTACTTGCTAAAGAATGAAGTCGAATTTACTTGGGGGTAGAGCAACGATATGCTTTCAATAATATAAAGCAATGCCTCACAAATCCTCCAATATTGTGGGCCCATGTCCGTGCGCCATTCAGGCTCTACATTGTTGCAGAAGATAGGGTGATCGGTGCGGTGTTGGCGAAGAGGTCAGCGCAAAGAATACATCATTGCATACTTAAGCCGTCGTTTTCGCGCCGAAAGTCGGTACATGTTTATTGAAAAGTTATGCTTATCTTTATACTATGCATGTACCAAGTTTCGCCTTATCTTCTTTCTAATACGTGTGTGGTAGCTTGCCGTCGACGCATTAAGTATATGTTGCAACAACCGATTCTTAGTGGTAGGATTGGAAAGTGGGCTTATGCACTAATAGAATATGATTTAACATATGAATCGTGCGGCTATGAAGGGTCAAGTTATCGCCGATTTCATTGTTGATCATAGGATTAAAGGTGATGAAAACATCAATTATGTTAGTGTGTGTCCATGGAAACTTTATTTTGATGGATCGGTTTGTAGGGACAGGCAAGGCGCGGTAATGTTTTAATTTCACCTAATAATGTTGTTTATGATACATCGGTCCGTTTGGAATATCCTTGCACTAATAACCAAGATGAGTTCAAAGCTTTACTATTTGGTTTACAAACTGCAGTTGATATGGGTATAAAGGATCTAGATGCTTTTGGGGATTCGCCGGTAGTACAATAAATTAAAGGCTAATTTCAATGTTTTGATGGGTTATTAAATAGTTATTTGGACCGATGTTTAGACATAATTAAATCTCTAGATACGCTTCACCATCCATCATATACCCGAGAAGAAAATTCTAGAGCTAATTGTTTAGCACAGCAAGCATCCGGTTATCACATTAGCAAAGGAATGTTTTTATATTAGAAAAGCCGATGCATGCTGAGTCTATAATGTTGGATAGTTTTCCACGAGTGCACTTGGGCCAAGCACGTTGAACAATTAGTTGTCAGTGTAGTAGATTCGGTGCATGAATCACAAACCACCGAATTAGCAAATAACTTAGACCTGAGTGATTGGAGAGTTCCTCTAGTTAATCATTTAAAGGATCCAAGTCAAACGAGAGATAGAAAAATTTCACAAGCTTTAAAATATACCTTATTTAACAATGAGTTGTATCCAACAAAATATGGGTTATTTTTAAAATGCTTGGATTCTGATCAATCTAGAGTGGCTATGGGTGAAGTGCAAGGAATGTGTGGGACACATCATGCTCACAAAATGATGGTTATTAAAAAAGAGGGTTTTATTGGCCGATTTTGCTAGAGGATTGTTTTCGGTACTATAAAGGTTGTGAGGCATGTCAAAATTTGGGAATATACAGTTAGCACCAGGCTATTTGAATCCTTATAATTAGGCCGTGGCCATTTAGAGGATGGGGCTTAGATTTTATTGGTGAGATACATCCTTCATCTTCTAAAACATCACTTCGCCTCTTCAGATTATTTTACTAAATGGATAAGCAGTTCCTTTGAAAAATATGACTCACAAAGAGGTTATTAGTTTTGTTTTAGAGCATATTATTCATAGATTCGTATTACTCAAACTTTAAGTACTGATCAAGGTGCTTCTTTTATGTCTCATCAATTTCGTGAATTTGCCGAATCTTTAGGAATTAAATTGTTGAATTTCACTTTACTATGCTCAAGCTAACGGACAGGCAATCTAGCAATAAAACTTTAATTGCTTATCAAAAGAAAATTGAGGAGCATCCAAAAGATGGCATGATGTACTTCGGAAGCTTTGTGGGCTCATCGGATATCTAAACATAGAGCAACTCAAGTGGCAACTGCAACTTGGTATATGGTCAAGAGGCGGTGTTACCTGTAGAAATTAATTTAGAAGTTTAGAGTGGCGACAAAATGATTTGTCGGCTATAGATTATAATGATTTAATGATGGATAAGATAGATGACATTTCAGAAGATAGATTAAGAGCTTTTGCGAGAGATTGAGAAGGAAAAACTAAGAGTAGCCAAAGTTTATAATAAAAGAGTGAGGGAGAAATCGTTTCAAATAGGAGATTTAGTGTGGAAACGATTTTACCTCTTGGAACTAAAGATAGAAAATTCGCAAGTGGTCGCGAGTTGGGAAGGCCCGATAAAGTTACGGAGATTGTTCCTGAAATTCATATTTTGTACAATCTTTGCAGGAGAGAAGTTGTCCAAAGCTCTTAATGGAAAATATTTGAAGAAGTATTATCCTAGCATGTGGCAGGATGCCTAAACATGTTGTGGCAGATATGTTATTTCAAGTATCCTCGAGCAAATTTGGCCGATATATTATCTGAAATATCGCCCTAAGAAAATTTGGCCGATGTATCGTTGGACATCGCCTAAGTAATGTTATGATCAGTGATTGACTTTATCCCCGGCAATTTTATAGTATTTTTGGTCAATACAATTGTACCAAAACAGGGGGCATGTGTTGATGGTATAATTTGGCTAGTTAATATATCATGAGCCAAATTGATTCAATGATTTATCAAGCTGATCGGTTGATGCATTTTTAAGTATTGCAACAGGAAGTTTCATGGACAACAAAGATGCAAGTTCTAAGAAGGATCGGATGCTAAGCTAAACTATGGGCATGGAGTGCATGGTCTATATATATATATATATATGCGGAGAAATATGTTTAGTGCTGATGGCTATTATCCAGTTGATTTGCGATGTTGCCGGAGTATTTTTTTTTTTTGAAGGCTCAAGGTATTTGTACGTGTATGCTTAGAACTTGGGCTACTCGGTGATAGCGCGTGGCGGGAATATTTAATTGATAAGGCAAGGTGTGTATACGGTCGAAGGGATCGCCATGCAGGTTAGCCTAATGTAAAACGTCAATATATATGGTAGCCCAATTAGGATGACCTGATTAGATTCTAATCGGTTTGATTTTGAATTCAACCTGTACGCCAAGTCCTGCCTTGTGTATGTCAAAGTCCAGTGCCTTATATATAAGAGCATGGCCGATTGGAAACGCCCAAAAGTCGATCTATCAATACAAACTACTTTTTCACGTCGCCTATTTTCTATCGCTACTTCTGCCGAGCCCTAGCAGCCCTAGGGTTTGGCGATCTTTGCCGTTTTCGAAAGCGGCCGGTTCTTCTCCACGGCGAGGAAATCTTTGTTACTTTGCTCAAAGCAATCGCTCGTCGCCACGAAAGCACGACGGTTATCTTGGTGTTTGGCGATTTGCTGCAACAATTTTTGTTAAATTTCTTTCAAAATGTCATCGAACATTTCGGCTAGCTTTGGATGGTCGGCTCCGATATGTGTCCCCAGGTCCGAACTGGCCCATTCCCATTTCCAGTTCACAATGAAGAATGGGAAAAGACAAAAATGAGCTCGAGGTGCTATTGAAACCCCACTAAGTACATGTGCTGGAAACCCTTGCTTGGGTGTAAAAACACAATAGCGCTAGCACAACAAGAAGTCCACTTCTCATGGGACAAAAGACAACCACTATGTTACATATCCCAAGACAATATGAGTCTATAACCAAATAAATAAAATGTTGCATGACACCCACATATGTTACTCCCTTACTATAAAGGTAGTAACATAGACTAATAACATATACATGGGATGCGGTTCGAGACCTGGTGCTCCACACCCTTATACGAACGTTAAATTCAATGAAACACCAAGAAATTTGAGAAAACCTGAAATTCTAGGATATCAAACCTGGGTTCCCGATCTACTCCCTTGTGAAATTTCGTAAAAAATACCAGGAAATGCATTCGTGGAAAAAAGACAAAAATTCCTATGTGTATAGAAAAACCGTGGTTGTATTTTTGGTCGGACAGTATTTCCTTCACCACAAATACGTTTTCGTATTTTTTCACAAATTTTACACTAGAGTAGATTGAGAACCCAGGTTTGATATCCCCAAATTTCAGATTTTTTGTGTATATTTACGTTTAATATTCGATATGGATGTGGCGCCTAGGACAGCTCCTGTGTATTCTCTCGTATGCATGTTACTAATATAAGTTACTCTCCACTATGAGTAGTCTTGTTGCTCTAGCCTTTCAGATGGAGTAGCCTGTTGCTTTCGCCTAATGAAACGCATGCCGTCTCCAATTTCAGTTAGGCGGCCGTATGCTTGATCGCCATTAATTATGATCAGGACGAAGGGTTGCTTCAGAGTTCAGAGTGCCATTTGCCCGGCTGGACCATCGAAGTACATTCAAAACAGTACCAGTTGGGGCTTGCGGTTGCCGTGCCAACGGTACTACAAGCCTCTCGCGGTATGATTGTAACTCCTCGACACGTTTGTAGTATTGGAGGAAGAAGAGTCAAATATGATCATAGTGTTTAAACTGCTGCCGGTCTGAGAAAGACAACTAAATGAGTGCAGTCGTGTTAATGACATGCCATTTAATTTTCATTTGTGAGATGATAGTGCTTATCAACGTATGAGATAAACAAGAATGCAAAAGATAACACACATGCAACCATTTGATTCTAGAGTTACCCAGACCACAGGCATTCATCTAAAATCCCAACTAACAGACATATGTGGGATTTAGAGACAGATGGATTTATGTGAAAATTCCTTTAAAGACTACAGACATATGTGGCAGCTCTTCCTTGGTGTTGAGTATATGTGTTGTGCATATTGTGTATTGGACCCACCTCCTAGTTTCCTTTGTATAGTTGAGGTCGTGGTCCACCGTTGTACATCATATATCGCGATTGTATCTGAGTAATAGATCGCAATTTCATATTATACATGGTATCAGTTTTAGGTTTACGACCTAGCTTCTCCGCCGCCCCGCCGCCTACCTCCTCCCCGCGCGCTCCCCTGCCATCCCTCACTGCCACCGCCTTGCGTGGTGCGCCACCCGCAGCCCCTAACCCCGCCGCCGCCATCTTCTCTACTGCGCCAGTCTCCACTTCCACGCCGCCGACGCACCCTCTCGTGTCACCGCCGCCACAAACCCTAACCCTAGCCCATGCCGCACCACCCCGCCATGTTGTCCATCACCCGTCCGGCCCACCATCAACTCCAACACGTTCGCCGATGCCAACCCTCCCGGCGCCAACGACATCCGCGATCTCAACATCTCGGCGGGTTCGGGTTCGTCTCTCCCGACGGACGCCTCTACTACGCTGGAAGACATACTTCTCCCTCGTGTTCGGAGTACCACCGCCGATCATGTGGCGGCTCCGACTCCAGCCTCGCCCCCGACTTCCATGACTGGTCCACCATCGGCCACGCCATCCGGTGGTTCTTCCTCACCATCTCGCGACCTGTTTCAGGTGCGTAAGGCGGTGATGCGCCCATGCCGGTGGACCAAGCTAAATGGGCTCTTCCGACAATCGCCTTCAACGCCGTGTTTTTTGCATCAAGAGTTTATTGGATGCCACCGGACAATTCTCCGCGCGACTATTGTCGCCGCCCAAGACTCTCAGACGAAGCCCGCCATATTGGCGTGAAGATTGACGATGATCTCCTCCTTAGCACGCCACCCCGGCCTCAACGAGGACTTCGCAACGGGCGAACCTCACCTCATCCCCGAGCCCTCCTCGCCAAGTTCGTTGTTTACCTCCGCCGGAGAAGCGGCGGATGAAGCAGTGAAGGGGCCATCCCACCACCTCGGCACCCACCCATGCGGGCCACGCCACCCGCCTCGGCGCCCACAAGCGCCTCCGGTACCAACCTGCTGCCGCGGCAAGCCGCCGCCGCCCCTCCGCGCCCTCAGCGGGCCCCGCCCCTCCGCGCCACCGAAAGCGCCGGAAGGCGGGCGCGGCCCAAGAAGGCGGCCCGTCAGACCAAAGCAACCGGTGCCTCCTCCGGGGCCGGGTAAACCCCATGGACCGTGTCGTTCATGCGACACCATGCCGGGTCCCACGGGCCCCCCGACCTTCCCATGTCGCGTTCCTCCACGATCAGGTACACGGCTCTACAGCCCTATGGAGGGTACCCACCGCCTTTCCTCCTTCATCCGCCACTACCGACCGCCGATCATTGTCGGACGGTTGCACCCTTCCCATTACACACGCCGGAACACTTCTTTTCCTTCTAATTCCATGCATTTATCTTTGTCTAACATACTTATGTCACCACATCTTATTAAGAATCTTATTTCGTCGTTGTTTCACTCGTGAAAATCCTTCTTTTGCAATTTGCGAGCTTGATTTTTGTGTCAAGGATGCTCAAACCAGGATGATACTTCACCGATGTGACAGCCCCGGCGAGTCCTATCCGGCATCCGCCTTCCTCCACCACCACCGCACGGTTGCTCTCCGGCGTTGATCTCTGGCACACTCGTTTGGGTCATCCCAACCCCATCACTCTTCGTCATATTCTTAGGAATTTCAATTTCAGTTGTAATAAGATCGAGGATCACACTTGTCATGCATGTCGTGTCTGCATACACGTTCGTCTTCCGTTCAATAACTCCACTAGCATTGCTTCTTTTCTCTTTCCGTTAATTCATACCGATGTCTGGACCTCTCCAGTTCCAAGTAATTCGGGCTATTTATATTATCTGGTTATTCTTGATAATTATTCTCATTATGTGGACTTTTCCTTGCGGCGTAAGTCGGGTGCACTTTCCACTCTAACGACTTATACCCCTATATCGGCATGCGGTTTGGGCGCCTCATTCTTGCTCTTGGATGACAATGGAAAAGAGTTCGACAACCTTGTTTTCCGCTTTTACGCGCACCATGCACAACTTTTCGTCTCACTTGCCCGTATACTTCAAAGCAGAACGGCTGCGGCGACCTCGCTCGAATGATTGTCTTCGCACCTCTGTTTCATGCTAATGTGTTGCCGCTTCTCGCTAGACGCACTTGCTACTGCATCATCGCTCCTTCAGCTTCGGCCCTGTCGCCCGCGTTGGAACTACGCGTCACCATCTTCTCTTTGAGTCGCCGCCTTCATTGGCGTTCGAGGAACGGGTCCCGGACTTGCACCTGTGGCATGCGGCGTGGCTCATGTGGAGGCCCAATGCAGCCCGCTTCATCACTCAAGATCAAGACCCTCGCGAGGGCAGCCTCATAGGGAAGGCGACAAGCTTCTCGAGAGCAGCCTCCTTAAGGCGGGCTCGCGAGGCGGAGAGATCAAGGCGGGTACTCCCGAGGGGCCCGTGCGCAAGCCATGACGATCAAAGGCGAGCGCTAGGCGAGGCGCCGCTGCACGATGTCCTTGTTTCCCTTCGGTGCAAAGGGGCAAACAGCCAAGGCATCGAGCAAAGGATACCATTTGATGCAATAAGACCAAGACTAGCAAACGGCGGGATGGAGGTCATCGTGGAGCCCAGGCGTCCGGTCGGGACCTTTGGCAGCAAGACCAACTTTAGTCATGATAAGTGTGCCAGATGTTCCCTTCAAAATGGCCAATTGTTGGCGCCCTTCCGCCATTATTTGGGAAGAGGCCAGGCCTCGCTCTATAAATAGGACTAGCCACCACGAGTAGGGGCATCGAGCATCTACCTCAAGAACACGCATAGACTAGAGAGGGCGTGAACTCACCCTAGCAGTTCATCGCACCGCTCAAGAACAACCCCTCGAGGCTGTTCTCCCTTGTACTGCTTACCATCAGCCCGAGGCAATCCACCACACCACACCTTTGGAGTAGGGTATTACACCACAATGGTGGCCTGAACTAGTATAAATCTCGTGTCCCTTGTGTGTTCATCTTTCTTGCTTAGATCTTTGCGGGACTTGAGGCGCGGCTGGTAGGGAGCGATTCGCGCACCAGGTGTTGAACCTCAAGGCGGAACCAGAATCCGACATTTGGCGCACGGTAGGGTGCGCGGAATCTTCTTCCGCTGGTTGTGTCTGATCTTCCGCGTGACCATAGTTGGCCTTCGCCGAGCTCGCAGCGCCGAGCTGCTTCGCCACCAGCGTCCAGACGGCGCCCGTCGGCGACGCCCATGTTCTCCGCACATACCTAACGCCACCACCAGCCGCGGAAGCAGCAGCGAGCCGCCTCGATCCTCGGTGCGGCGTGATGGCCCACCGCCACCTCGCCGACTCGTCGGTTTGTCATCCCGCCTGCCGCGCCCACGGACCAGCGCCTGCCTTCTCTGGCGCTGGAGCACTGCTACCGTCCGTCGGCGACCTCTCGAGATTGGCTCACCCGCATCACCAAGCTCGCCCGCAGAGGCTCCCCATGTCGTCCCTCTGCAGCCTTGCCTCCAACTCTCGCGAGGCGAGAGCGGAGGTGCCTCCACCACCTCCTCCCAAGAAGCGCCCTGCTCCAAGGCGCCCCCGAGACAAGACCCACCGCGTCCGGCGCGTGCGCAACAAGAAAGGAGCTTCCAAGAGATCCCTCGCCTTCAAGAAGGCGCTCGCGTGCTCTCAGCACTGGAGCGCCATGACCGTATCCCTGCACCACCACGTCAAGACCCGGCACTACTCCAAGAAGTGGTGCGCAGGAACCTCCAGAGCAAGCCCGATCGCAGAGAGCTCCGGTGGCACACAGAGCTGCCGCGCTTTCACCTCCAGCTGTGAGGCGTCATGTGGCCGCAAGTTCAAGCCGGACCTGCCTCCTGCGCGACCACCGCAGACCCGCGAGTTCCTCGAGCTCTGTGAGCATCGCACGCCAGCGGGGCGATAAGGTTATGGCAAATTGGTTCCCCATGGCGCTCAAGACGGTGCCCTTTGGCTCTGAACCTGCTCTGGCATGATTTCCTCCTGGGGCGAGATGCGCACCGCTTCATCGCCAACTTCAAGGCACTCGCGCGCCCCGACCATGAGTTACTGCGCGTCAAGCAACAGCCGAGAGACCTGAAGTACATCCAGGCGCTTCAACAATGCCGCCTCAAGATCCCGGGTGGCGAGGAGGCCATCATTCAGCCTTCTCCGATGGCGTGCGTGACATCAAGATGAAGGAGGAGCTAGTGATCCATGAAGACCTGTGCACATCATCTGAGCTGTTCAACTTGGCGACCAACATCGCCGGCTGAGGAGGGCGTCGTCCTCCTCGAGCTCCCGCGCCGACCGGAGGAAATGAAGCCCAAGGTCAGGGACGTGATGCACAAGGGGCTGCTGTGTCATGGCAGACCACAAACCAAGCAAGGTAGGGACTAGCTGACTCATCCAAGGGCAGCCGAGTCTGCAGTGTACCATGACCTCCACACCCACAACACAAATTAATGACAATAGCTCGAGCCGAGTGCGAGATGGGCGTTCGGCCGGACGCCCGACCAGAACGACGGGCTATGGCCGAGGAGGAGGAAGAGGTGGAGGGCGATGGGAAGACCGTGGCCCTCGCTCAAGGGTGGCGTGACCGACCTTGCGAGGACTCGTATGGGACCAGCCTCGTGAGGGAGGTTGGAGGGATCAGCCTCGTGAGGACCGCCCTCAAGGCGACGCGGGCCTCCCTCCTCTGCCACCACTGCCAAGAAGAAATGAAGACCATCACCAGGACAAGGGGCTGGGCTTCGGAGCTGCGGATCGCTTGCATCCCTGGCGACGCTCAGGCCCCACTCTCAAAGACATCTTCAAGCAGTTTGCTCGCGAGGTGAATGCAGTCCTCCCCAAGCTTGAGGCCACGCGCCCTCTAAGGTGGTCTACGTGCGCCATCACGTTCAGCTCAACGGATCAACTCAAGTGCGCAGCAACGGCCGGAGTCCTCCCGATGCTTTGTTCCCCAGTCATCAGCAATGTGCAAGTCACCAGGAACCCCATTGACGGCGGAGCTGGACTCAACGTCCTGTCGTCGAGACGCTTCAACAATCTCCAAGTGCCATCTACGATCAGCTTGACCGACCAAGCCTTTCGTGGGTCACCGATGGTTCCACTATTTCGATAGGGCAAGTTAGCCTTCTCGCCACCTTTGGGCAGCGCAACAATTACCGCGACCGAGCTCATTGACTTCGACGCCGCCCACATCCGCCGCCATACAAGGCCATCCTCGGGTACCTAGCTCGCCAAATTCATGGCAGTGACTCACCATGGCTACAATGTCCTGAAGATGCAGAAGCGGTGCAATCATCACAAAGTGCCTTGCGAGGAGAGGGATGCAGTGTGTTCTCTTGAGCATGCCTTCCAAGCCGGGGTAGTCAAGACCTGCACCACGGAGGCGGGAAACTTCCAGAAGCAGTCCCTAAGAAGAAGAAGGCTTCACGCCCAAAGCTGTCAGAGCGAACACCTCCCGAGGCGTGTTAGTCGATCGCGCGCCGTCAAGGGACGCCACCCTCCGTCGCATAGGAAGGCGCGCCAGTGCCCTCCTTGGCAGGGATCGGGCTCTCTCGGAGGGCCACCGACTTTGCCAAGGTCACGAGGGGCCGGGCACCACATGGAGGCGTGCTTCAAGGCGCTCCTCAAAGGA